>PVIJ01003752.1:0-129010 GCA_004024925.1 Scalopus aquaticus
GGTGAATTGGTGGTGGGCTACCCAAGGGGAATACAAAATGTAAAAGACATAAATAACAATAAAAATATATATTAAAAAAATAATAAAATAATGGAAAAAAAATACACCATATTGTTCTACTGAACAGTCATAACATCACAACTCTCCAAGCATTTGATAGATCTACAAAGGGCACCATTCTAGAGATTTCAGCAGGCAGTTTTGTAGTTAGCCCAGAAAGCAGAACTTAATTCATTTGTATGAGCTTCAAGGACAAATCTACCATCACAGGGATAGTCAACTCTACCATCCCTAAGGATTCATGTCTAAAACATCATGATCACCACCAGGCATGGATTGTTGAGCCAATCATACATATATCACCTCTACTGACCAGGGAGGGAAGACCATGCCCAGTATCACATGTACACCACCCAGCTTACAACTCTCAGCGAGGACACTGAGCTATTATAGAACTTATTCATAACAGAAAAACATAAGGTTGAAACAATTCTCATTACCATCTTGGCAGGACTTATCGGGATGCTGAAAATGCCAGAAGCAAAACCAAGACAACACAGATCCATCAGGCAAATACATGCTCACTGCCACAAAGCTTCTAAATGACACTTGGTAAATGACTTTTAGCCTTGATGGCCCTCTTAATTTCTCTTGTTATTCTTGTTATAGTCACCTCTAAAAACTACAAGTAGGGCCTCCCTAGTGGTGTAGAGTTTAAGTCTCTGTGCTATTACTCTATCAGTGCTGTGGCCTGAGTTCAATCCCCGGTCAGGCAGCTAACCCACGTGGTGCAGCAGACCTCTCCTGTCTTGCCCTCTGCTCCCCACAGCAGTGGACTTCAGTCAATCTGCCTGTTCTGCTCCCCATTCTGTCTCTGGTGAATCCTCTCCCCCTGCACCTCTGGCCTACACCCCAGGTTTTGTATGCATAAATAAATTTAAAAAATATAAATCTTTAAAAAAAACCCAAAACTACAAGTAGTTACAACTATCCAGTGGATAATGTCTAATGTCTAATAGACATTATATAAATAGATTATTAAAAATCAATGGAGGACATTTATATAAAGGATTACTACTGTATTATGTGCTTATAAGTTTTGGGGATATTTCTTCTAACTTTTTGTCTATCCATAAATCTAAATCAAGTATTATAAATTATTTTGATGGAATTGAAGAGAAATACCAGATACTTAATAGATTTGTTATGAAATTAATTTCATTTTTACCAAATATCCTCTTTTTTCAAAATTAAAAAATCAAAAGTCATGAGCTTGGCCAGGAAGAGTCTGTTGTTCTGTCAGCACAGAGGTAGGTCATCTCAACCTCATCATGAACATAGTTTATTGGGTCATTTTCAATTTGACCAGATTTAATGGACTAATTCTTGTGAATTTTGACATTATATACCTTTTGCTATAATCCCATGTTTATAATCTGTTCTAGTTAGAACTTCTATGAAGTGAACAATAGGCTTTATTTTTGTAAATAATCATCTAATTAAAAGAAAAACCTAGTCCTAGAAAAATAAGTGTGTGAGTGAATTAATGTCAAGTTCATGGTGATGACTTTTAAATTTATATCTTTTGCTTTAACTTTTTCTTGAAACTTTTAACATGTCTACTTGACTGTTCCACTTAAATATTTCAGAGATATCTCAACAAAGTAGAACACGGTCTGTTCCCCAGGCTGTTACCACTCTGAGCGTTACCATCTTAGTGAATGACAGCATAAGCTGTCCAGTCATTCAATCTAGAAATCTTGGAAGTATTACTTTCTCTCTTTCTCTCACCCTCTGTATCTGTTGCCAAGTCTGTTCAGTTCTACATTTGTTCAGTTCTTCCTCTATAGTTGCCATCCAGTCTAGCCACCATCATCTCTTGACTAAAATACGCAACAACATGCTACCTGCTTTCTCTGCTTCTACATCTGTTGTTCTCCAGTGAAACTCCACCATGCAGAGAGAATGACTGTCCTCAAACATGGGGTATGTTATGTCTCTCCCTAAATCAATACCTTTCAATAGCTGCTAATTTCATTTAGAAGAACACTCAAAATTCTTGTCATGTCCCAATAGGACCTGTGTGACCAGTTGAAACCTGTTTATGGGAACTTCAGTGAGGACAGAATTGATTTAAAAAATGAAAACAGGAAGTTTTTTTTTCCTCAGAGTTTTCGTACCTAAGAAAGTTTGGACATGTGCCAACAGGTTACACCAGATTTTTGTTCAGATTATAGAAATCTGAACCCATGTCATTCGAATTTAACTTTTTGTGCCAAGAGGGTCTGGTTGACCCTGCCATTCTCAATCCTTCCTTTCCTTTCCTTGGAGAAGTTTGCACAGCCCAGCCCATTAGCTCAAGTGAAGTACTGGAAGTTTTCTACTTGCTAACGAGCCAGTATAAATCTGACTCCTCATGGGGTCACTTGGAAAGTCTTAGCATGGATCACCAGAGGAAACCTTGGGATTTGTAACTATATGGCAATTTGTGCTCCACAATAACTATTTTGTTCGAGGAAATTCTAAATTTTCTGCTTTGTCGATTTCACATAACGTTCTGTATTTTATTACCATGTTCACGTCAACTTGCCTGTTGTTGAGCCCATGGCTCCAACATGGGGCTAGGATTCCCAGGCACATGCTGCACATACACTCACCATACTATTTGTTCAGCTGCTTTCTGTTGGACCACTGACCTGACTTGCTGTCTTTGAAAAACTGTCAGAGACAGTGTTCATGCCAGCTCATCATTGTATCACCAGCACTGAACCAATAGTGACAAAGGTGGATGCTCAATAAATATGTGGGTAAGATGCTGTGTGAATATTTAAATAGAGCACTTCCCGTGTGCCACATACAATCATTGTATCACTATTTAATTTAATGTATGTAAATCTTCATGACAACTCTGTGGAGGTTGAGGTAAGTTTCTATTGTTATCCTTACTTCACAGTTATGGCAAGTGAGGGCAAGATTAAGAAACTTGTAGAAGATCACACAGCTGCCAAGTAGCAGACATAGAATTGGAGCTTGGAAAATCTGACTCTCAAGCCAGTAAGCTGACTTTGAAAGAGAGAGAAAAGGAAAGGAAGGGAGGGAAAGAGGGAGGAAGGGAAGACTTTATCTGTCTCAATTCTATTCCTGGACTAGCGGGCAAGGTGGACTAAGTCAGGATGGGACTGCCCACGAGTTAGTGAAAAGCCAACACAACCACAGGTGCCAGCTGCAAAGCAGTGTCCACCAGTAGCAACCCAGAGCAGGGGGGCAGGGTGTTGGGTGCAAGGCCAGTGGGCTTCCCAGCACCACCCCACTCCTCCCACTCTAGGATATGGGGGTAGGGAATAGGGGTAAAGGCGTCAAACTGATTTGCCAGTATCAATCCCGACACCAACCAATTGGGTTTCTCACTGTATTTGTTACATTAATCATCATTATCATCATTGAATAGCTAATACAGGTATAAAGCATATTTTTTACTACTAATCAGATGTGGTTTTTATAAGAAGAAGAAAAATATTGTTTGAAAGTTGCACATAAAAGGTGTAGCTTTTTAAGTCATTCTTAAAATCAACTTCCAAATGAAAAGCAATATAAAGTTCTAAATTCAAAGTAATTGACATTTTCTAATTATTGGAAATACAGTGATGTTGGCAGTCACAGAACCAGAAGATGTATAAGTCGAGTCCCTACCCTATAGGAGCGGCCTTTTCAGTGGAATAATCTGCGTTTCCTCCAAGAAAATAGTTTGGACAAAGAGTAGACTTTGATTCAAATTCCTGGTGGGTAGGTCTGCTAATAAGCATTACAGGAGGGGGAAGCCTGGTTCTATTTGTTTTAAAGTTCTGCTTTTTAAAAATGTTTTTATTCTTCTGAGACTTTTTGGACTGGCAGGACTTTGGCGTGAATGCAAAATATGAAAATATAGCAGATTGTTTCTTTTGTGATGGGTACTCATCTGATCCTTGGTGTACCCCCCACTTGGCATGGTAGAAACTTGGTCTTGCAAATAGCAACACTGCAACAGACAGTTGCTTGGAAATGTAAGCACCGACTTTTAAGAGACAGGTCTGGATTCCTGGTGACACTTATTAGCAGTGTGACATTGGGTATTTCTCAAACATACAGTGAGAACTTCATTAGGTTTAGCTCATATTACATGAGAATATAGAGTTGCTGAGCATAGTGCTGAAACCTAAAAGACACTTTCAAAAGTTAGTAAGCAATGTCGTTATTTAGGCATATTAGTGTCTTTGAAAAGAGAAGACGTGTGAAGGGCGCCTTGCGGCAGAGGTAGGCCCGGAAGCAGCTCTGAGTGTGGGGCCTTCCATTACCGCCAGAAAGGGTGCAGCAAGGGGTGAGCTACAGGATGAAAAGAGGAGCCCAGGGAGCCGCCATCTGCTTGAACCGCCCACCTGCATAAGTCAGCCAACACCTCCTTTTCTCAGGACGTTTGCTGGGGAATTGTTGCAATAACTATACAAATTTGTGATGATCCAGAAGAAAATGGTGCTCCCTGGAGTCATACTGAAACTGGACCCCTGTGCAGAGCCGTGGGGGCAAACCCAGCTTTTCCCCACCCTTAGCCTGAGGACCAGGTTGAGGGGCCACAGCGCAGGCGCAGTCACAACAGCAAGGGAGGGAGTTCAGCTTCAGCTGCCTTAGCACAAGCCTGTGGTCAGCTGCTCACCAGGCCCCGGAGTGTTTGAGCTCCACTGCCCCCAGGGCTCTGGCATCGCCAGCTTTGCCGGCCGTACAGGTGGGTTCCCTTCTGGCCCAGCACCCAGGCTGCCCTACAGCTTGAGACATTTCACGGCCCGCCACCCCTAGTGCAAGCGGCCCGTTAGGGCTCAGGTTGCCAACAGAGAGGGTGGCAGCAGTGGCGAGTCGTGGGGTCACCTCAACAGCTCCACTTGGCCCACTGCTTGCTGGCATGCCACCAGCTCCCTTGACGGATCGCGCCATCTTGCATGAGCAGCCTTTGTTTGGGACTCGTGGACACCCAGACACCAGCTGGGATGAGACAGGTGGCTGTTGTGGTCTTAGAAACTCCGTTTCCCCAGTCTCCTGTTTGTGAAATAAACCCCATCTTTAGTCCCTGAGTCTGAGTGATCTTGCAATTGTTAGCACAGAGGTGAGAACCCAGCCAGGGACCTGACCCCTTGGCACTGTCCTTTGATCCTGTGCAGCACTGTTCTAATGCGATGCCCAACCCGCACATTGTGCCCGGGGCCCCGGATTATCACAAGCTAGCTCTGTCATTATTTCAGACTCTTCTTAGGTTGCTGCCATCTTGTATTTTCTGTTTTTTAGTGGGCCCCTTTAAATTCTTTCTGGACCAAGTCTCGCCGAGGGTAAATGGAAGTGATCAGGTTTTTCTGCCCTCCCACCACTAGCATCAATGATGAACACCTCTGCTCTTCCTTGCGTGTCATGGCGGCACCGGGAGTGTGGCGTGGGCATGCATGAGCGGGCACACCTGAGCTGGGACACTGAGCATCCAAGGGAGGCAGCAGAGCCCAGAGGTGCATGGCAGGAGAGGAGTGAGGCAGCAGCAGACCTTGCGGCCGCGTGCAGCAGAGACCAGCGTGCAGACCACCGGCGAATGCAGAAAGAGTCAAGATTCGCGGGGGATTCCCTGCCTGCCCTGCGCCTGTTGCCACACTGCAAATGGTGTAGAAGGATCACTAAAAGCCTGAAAAAGCCACCAAGGGCTCCAGGTCTCCGCCTTTACCCATCTGCCCGTATTACAGAAAACGTCCTCCATGCTTTGCTGGCGCTACAGCAGGGCACACGTGTAAATGTTATGTGGACAAGAAGAAGATGTTTGAAGCTCAGGTCCCACCAAAAGGCAAAGAATTAGAACTGAAGAAGGGACTGACTGGTCAGAATCCTCCCCTCCCACTTCCCTCCTGCCTCCTGTCCACTATACCTTCATGCGACAGCGAAAATAAGTTCTGGATATCAAGAGGTGCAGTGTCAGACGAGATCTTTTCCAAAAGGGGGCTAAATACCCTGCAAGTATTAGTCGGAAATTAACTCTCTACACAGTTGGTTAGTTAGCAAGTGAAACATGTAACCCCCAGAAGTTGATTTGGATTGCCACATAACCATGTTTCAGAGAGGCTTATTTCAGATTTGTAAGGAAAGCCGACAGTTTAGGCACAAAGAGTTGAAGGCTACTATCCAGAGTCAGGCAAAGAAGGACATGCCGCTGGTTCACCAGGTATTTCCCTTTTCACTTTCTGTGACCCGCCTGCCAGCCCCCCACAGCTCTGGTGACTTAGCCACACCCAGGGCTTCTCCTGGCCCCTCATCCCTCTGTCACCGTGGGGCAGCAGTAGCAATGTGGCTGCTGGCCGCGTTGTAGGTATGCCTGCATTGGTGGAGCAAGCCTTGGCGTAAAGGGAGCAGGTTTGGCAGTGGGAGGAAATTCACTAGTCGTGGCTGGGTTAGTGAAGGTGCTGGGAGCAGCTGAGACTAGTGATTGCTGATTGAGAATCCTATAGGGGATAGCTCAGGGATCTATGAGGAAGTCAGGCAGAGAAGGTCTCCCAAAGGCCCAGTCGGAGCACAAGTTCAGAACAAATCATGATCCGGTGATGCAACAACAAGGCAGGTTGTACAGAGAACTGGAGCAGGGAGGGTAGATTTCAAGATCTAATTGTACCTATGCTGGGAAGAAAGTGCTTAACTGCAGAATGAAGGCGAAGTGCTTAAAAATACTTACGGCTTCAGGTGATTATAGCATCAGATAATTTGCTCAAATAGGTTTTGGATTACTTTTCCTTATCAACCTCCTAACCAAGTTCCTGAGACTGGGGTAGGGCTCTGAGCCTGTGTAGGGTAGCTAGAAAATTATCAGGTTTTTCCACTCTCCCCTCAGTGGATCTCTGCAGGCCTGAGCACATACCCGATGGAGGGCACCTGGAGTGAGGTGTGGGCCTGCGCGAATGGACGCACCTGAGCCAAGACTGAGATATAAAGCAGCAGCAGCAGAGACCCGAGGCTTTGCGTGGTAATGTGGAGGGGCTGTGGCGTTATGTGGCGGAGTGTGATAGATTTTGGCGGATATGGCCACGACTATCAGAGCAAGTCTGCTTGGCCTGATGCTGAACCTGCTGGGTTTAGGGTGGTTGCACAACAGCCTGCAAAAAACATTCAGGTAGTCCCGCTGTGGGGCTGGCGGGAGGCAAAGAGCAGGAACCCGCAGGCCGCTTTGTCCCTCTGGTCTTGCGTCCTCCTTGATTCTCTGTCTCTGCCAGGTCTGCAGCTGGGGCACCTACCTCATCTCTCAGACTGAATTTTCTGGACATTAATTCAGTTACTCTCACTATAATGTTCGAGAGAAACAGGCCTAGTCCCTGCCCTTGACAGTTTAGGTAAATCCAGGTGCTCTATGATGCATGACTAAAGGGATATAGGACGTTTTCTGGGAGCTTTAGCTTCCATGTTTCTGTTGGTGTTACCCACATTCGCTGAGGATCCTCTTACCCCTTTGTTCCTTATTTTCAAGCCCAACTAGCGAGTGAGGAGACCAATTGTTCCATTTTCTTTTCTCCTGTCTCCCCACTGGGAGCCTCACTCCTCCCTACCTGTTGCTTATAGTGGGACTCAAAAGTCTGTCCAGTCATGTGCTTCCAACTCTCTTTGTGTTTTTCTGTCTTGGGTGTCATTTACATGTACTCTCGCACTTTGATTTCGTGGATTTTAGTTTCTCTTATAAAATTCACCAACCTTGTTTTTGTAATCGTTCACAAATAACTTATTAAGAGCCTATTTGTAGGCTCCGAAGTTCGAGTTTTATCTAACCACTCTCTTCACAAACACTGGGTTCAGAATATATGATCCCAGTTCCCACTGGTATCAGTAGCATTCAAGTTCCCCACTGGCATCTACTTACTTTTCAAGTAAGAGCTTTAGCCCTCAGCAAATATATTTCTTCTTATTTGAAAACTTCTACATACAAAACCCTTAAATCTTGTGCCTTGAAAAATAAATGAAGTTCTAATGAGCCTCTCTATTCAACAAATCCTAGGTTTGAGCATGGCTAGAACAGTCATCACAGAATGAACTGGAACGGAAAACATCTTGACCTAACCATAGAGGATTTCCATTCTGCAAAGATGAAATTCTTTGACTTGGATCTGCCCCTTTAAAGGCAAATGACCGGATGGTAAATATGGTTATAAAAAAGCAGGTTCATTAGCCACATTTACTTATTTTTCCTGAAAATTTGCCAGACAGAAAGTTCTCCCTTTTATCTACCTTGATTGTTACTAGCAGAGCAGTCCTCTCCATAGCAACTGAAAACTTCTCTGGGTTGAAATAATCCTTTCCAGCTCCCAGTGCACAGTCCAGGAATTTTAAAAACAGAGGCCTTTGTAACCATGAAGTACTCTGAGATTTAAAAGGCCACAGCACTCCAGATAAATAATCATTTATCTTTCTTCTGAAGGTAAGCTCTGGGTTTTAAAATGTTTGTATTACCCTCTGTCATTTAAAAAATGCTAACATAAGACTCTCAAACTATTTTTTTTAACCATAAAAGTAATCCCAGTATCTTTGTTACTACCCACTGTCACTGCTAGCTAATCTCTGGGCCAAGCTCTTGCCTAAGAGCCCACTAACATCTTGCATTCCTTAAGCAATTGGTTGAAGAAATTCATTTTTTTCAAGAAAGTTGATTGGATATAGATTTATGTCCTTCTCCCTTTAGTGACCACTGGTTGGGTCACTAAAGGTGACCTGAGGTCTTGAAAACATTTTCCTAACATAGTTTATACTTTTAATAAACTAAGAGTTAACCAAAAAATGTATTTTCTGTACAGTATTATAATCTTCTAGTGCCCTTCCTTGTCTAAAGCTTTCTAACTCAACCTGATGTAGGTAATTTATTAAAATTTATTCTCTCCTCTGACGATGACCACATACCGAGGGGAGTTTACAACGGATACAGTGGGTGTTCCTACCCCAGTTCCTAGGACAGGTACCATCTGCAGGATCAACATAGTCTTCCTACTGTTTGACTCCACGCTTTGTTCAGAGAGAGGTACTAGAACAAACTTCTTGGCTGTTCTACAGTTTGAAAGTCTCCACTGAAGTTCATTTCCTGCCCATCGGGGTTATAAATGACCCATGGCCTCCTGTTGTTCAGAATCAGCTTGTCATTGCAAATCGGGTTAGCCACCCAATTAAGGAATTCTTTCAAACACAGTGCAGGCCTGATAATTAAAGCTTTTGTTTCTTCTCATTAGCACAGAAATTCCTCCGGTGACAACTTTACACTGTGAACACCAACTCACTATCTCCATCCAATACAGACCTGAGAGAAAGGACGAGTGGAAATGTGCTTGTGGACAAAGCTTTCAGTTGCCTGGGGGCCACTGTTTCTTCTGCTCAGTCTTGTTCCTTCTACTGAGACAGAAAAGCCCTTGACCCCCGGCAGCACTGGCACTTGGAGTCCAGGTCAACTGACGGAAGTACTGAGAGTTCTTGCTACTGGTGGCCATCTGCCGCTGAACCACTCAAGAAGCCTCATCAAGACATTGTTGGAGAAAACTGGGTGCCCACGGAGGACAAACGGAACACCAGGAGACTGCAGTCAGGTTAGTACCAGTGCAATGAGGTCAGGTTCCAGTGCATTATCTAGCCATTTACGTGGCTAAAGCAGAATCAAATATAAATCTTCCAATATACAAGTGGGCAGTACATTATGGTACAGTAATTCCCACATTTGGAGGCAGTAAATCATTCAGTATTGAAAAATAACAGACTTATTTTTATCAAAATGATAGTGTTTATATAAGCCTTTCTACAACTTTTTGCAAGCTGAGAGGTACTTACTTGTAACCATGAACTTTTAGTTGTCTCTTCTTTCTTTCTTTTTTTTTTTTTTTTTTTTACATACAAGCTGGGGTACAGGCCAGAGGCCTGGGGCGGCGAAAGGGTTCACCAGAGACAGAGCGGGTAGCAGAACAGGCAGATCAGAAATACACTGCTGAGGGGAGCAGCGGGCGAGGCAGGAGAGGTCTGCCCCACCATGTGGGATTCTCCCTGGCCGGGCGTCGAACTCGCGTCGCTGCTGCCGACAGCTCCACAGCGCAGCGCTTAACCGCTGCGCCACCAGGGAGGCCCTCTTCTTTCTTATTTACTATTTTTTTTTCTGCTCTTGCAGTGAACTTGCACATGATTGGTTAGATAGATACTATCATTTTCTATAGCAGCTTGATAGTGACCTGATATTTAAAAACTTTCTCCTGGAGATTTATTGGTATCTTTTTTTTTTTTTAACATTTGACATGGAGGGTAGCTAATAAATTGGATAACCACCTTAAGAAGGAGGATTCTGAGCTGGGGATGGTGGTGGGGAGGCGGGGGAGTGCTACAGGTGGAACTAAAATGAGACCTGTGACCTGTGGCCCCATTCCCAGCATTCCCTGGTCCACAGAGTGACTCAATCTTGGCTGCACATCAGCAATACCAGGGTAGGTTTTGCAAAATACTCATGTTGGGATTTCCTCCTCCAGGAATTGGGATTTAACTTGCTAGGATAGAATTTTTAATGATCTCAGCAGGTCACTTTAGTGTAAAATCAACATTATGTATAATCAGCATTTAATGTAAAATTGTAACGTCTTCTTTAGGGCGGGATGGTGGCGTGGTGGGGCGTTGAACAGGAGCAGCACAAGAGGTGGGAATCCAAGTCTTAAAATGACCACAGACAAAACATGTTCCACCATCCCTTTTCTTGCTGGCAAGGTTTTTCAGAATGAACCCACTAATGAAAATGGAGGGAGGGAGAGAAGGGAAGAGAGGAGGAAGGAAAGAAGGAAAGAAGGAGAAAATAACTCTCCCTGAGCCCCCCATAAATTCTGGCAGATTTTCTCAATTATGCTTAGTTATATAAGAGGAAACATTTTTTGGCCCAGTGTTTTGGTTTTTTCATGACAGAAGGGTCTTGCTAATAGAGAGAATTTTTCTCTGCTCTGTGCAAACAATAAATAATTCAACAATTAGTAAAATTCCCAAGAGTTCCCAGAGAAAACATGTGTTACAGTAGGCGACTCATCTGTGATGACATTAATTTATATATAGAGCAACATAGACTTCCCACTGGAAATAAGTGGGAGTCATATCACATTCATGTCCTCTGAGAATTTGCTTCAGGGAAACGTTCTCCTCTAATGACACGAAGTGCCTTATTAAGGCTGGCTGAAAATTAGTTTAACAGGGGAAATAAAAACATGCAAAATTGTTCTCCAGTTTTTTTGGAGGGGAGAGAGGTTGTTTTGCACTTTTTGTGCAACATTTTCTGCGACATTATCAAGAGTTTGACCGATTTTGCTTCTGTTTGCACGCGTTCCCTTCCGAGGCATTGAAGCTGTCTTTCAGTTTTGCCTCCATGCTGCTGCTGGTTCTCTTTCTCAGCTTCCCCTACTCAGAAAGCCACAGTCACCCACATTGCCATAAGTAGGCAGCCTACAAAGCCTCTCCATGTTATTCATCAAACTCCAGGGAGAAACAGTGTCCTACTGATTTCCCAAATGCCTGTGTTCTGCTGCAGACTTCAGGGCTTCAGCTTGTAGTGTTACAGGGCAGGGACTGGGACACCCCCGAAACCCCAGACCTGCCCTGCTCTAAATGGGTTCTGCCATCTGCCGCATCAATACAAAACATATAGGACCTTTAAGTGGAAACCAGACTTTAATAAAATTAGAAAAGACAGAGAAGAAAAAGAATATAGTATCTAAGTCAAGCACCCAATGTTACCAACTCCTCGTGGGTACAAATCTACCCAAACGGGATTGGCCCAAAGCAAGTCTCAAAAGCCTGCCACAAGTCTAGAACAGCTTTTGACAGGGACCCACACACAAGGGTCAGAAACAGCCAGACAATTCTGAGCGGAACGGAACAAAATCAAAACCAAAATCAACACAGCCATCGTTAACTTCCCCACGAGTCTCTCACCCATATCTATTTCAATCAGTCCAGGGCAGTGCAGCTTCCTTACAAGTTTCTCTGCTCTTTGGGCCTCTTCTGGCTTTCCATTCTTCTTCCATTTCCTCCTGTCTTCTGTGTTGTGTCTCCTCTGTGTGCATCCTCTGTGTGTGTCCTGTTTCTTTTCTCAAGCTTCTTATATCCTGCTCGGCTCCACCCTACCTTGGGTGGGACAGGGAACCTGGGACACACCCTTTTTTCTGGGACCACCCTGTTACAGTAGTTGAGTCTTTTTTGTCTTTTTAGGAACTTTGTACACTGAGAAGTAGGATTCATGTTTAGAAATTCTGTGGTTAAAAAAAAGGTGAGGAGTTGAGTTTATACCCTTAAATATCTGGGGGGAGAAAAAGAGAACAGTGTAGATCTTGAATTAGTGAGGAGTAAAAAGTTCCCATTTTTATATTAGATCTAGGTAAAATCTGAATTTGTTTAAATCAGTCTGACATGTTTGGGAGCACTGTGCATATAAAAATAAATCCATTCAAGCTGAGGTCTTGGTTGTGTGTAGTCTTGCTCTAAGGTGGCTCCTTTTTCTAATGAGATGAGCTACAATGGAGTTTTAAGGAGGGATTAAGTAACTCAAAAAGAATAAATTCCATTTCAGCAATGGTGAAAACTAAAACCCTACATGAGGTTCGGGTATGTTGGAGGAAAGAACCTGATGTGTAGAGTCAGCCGGCCCTCACCTGGTGCCTTTCGGTAGTGGGGCGCGCTGCCCTGGGCGCCTGCACCTGCAAGACAGTGAGGATTCCCCCACAGTTCTCTGTGAGGACCGTGGGGCTATGTATGAATGAGCTTGGACTTGGTGCTCAAGTTCACCCCACCCCCTTATGCTCTCTCTGTCCCCTTACAGCTCCTCTACCTCACAGCCACGCTGGGATCCCCTCTTTATCAGGGCCACTGGGGCAATGTTTGTGAGGTGACTCCTTGCTGTCCAGAAAAAAGGCACTCTTCAGCAGCCCCTCCTGCCCACCACTCCCCTCAACTGCCTCAGGCCCTTGCGGTTTTAATCAAGATCTCCAGGCGATTCTGTTGGGACACATTTACAGAAAACAACCACTGGTTTACTGCCTCCCCCACCCCATTGTAAGATTGCTCATGTGATAAAGTGCGAAGTGTCAAGTTTTATCTTAGCCTCATTATCTAGCAAATTTATCTTAATTCTACTAGTTATACTTTGCTCTGGGTCACTCAGAAATGTCATTAAATCTGGTAAAATCCTTCAAAAAGCCAGTGCCTGCCTTCAGTTGACACTCTCCCAGTTCTTTGCTTCACAGGAAAAAGAAGAAACACAATTTCCTTCTTAGATTTTCCAGTCAACTGTTAGTCCCGCCTTGCCAAAAATTTAAGAATTTTCAGATTTAAGAATTTGAAAGAGTAGTGGATTTGCCCATAAACCCAAATCAAATTTTAAGCAACTTTGTGTCTAAAAACCTTAAATTTTATCCTACAGGTCTCACAAATGCCTTATTAATGTAAATGAAGAAAGATTTCCTATTGCTTTTTGTCACCCAGAGTCTACAGTTGCATAAGCAATAAAGTTAAATCAAACAACTGGAGGAGTTAACCTGCTATGTGTGCATGTGTGGGGGCAGCCACGCGTGACTACCAGCTGTCTGTATCATTCATTTAATTAGGAAGAGGGCTGCTTGCATTTTAACCAGTCTGTTCCCAAAGTTGATTTTATTACAGTCTTTAAAACCGATTCTAGAATCTCTGTTTTTCCCTCTTAAACCTTATGCCTCCATGAGACAAGATTAAAAGTAAAAACAATGGATTATTCCTGAATCAGTTCATTCTTCCTTAATGAAGAATCATTTCACCAGAGTCAGCACCTTGCACAGCTCTTGGTGTCTGTAGGGTAGCAATATTACAAAATATATTTTAAGCATCCTCTCCCAAACACACCTGATCCACTGCTTTAGCACCTAAAACACCTAACTTTTAACTCCTGAAACAAATCTGTGGTGATGAACTGAGCATTCCAGTGCCTTACCCACCCCGAGTTTTTTTTGCCATGTCTCTGTTTGCTAGCTCTTCTACAGCATTCTTTCCTCTGTATGCAGGTAACCTAAGATTCAAGTGTTATAAAAGGGCACCATGTTTTCTGCCCAGTAATTTAAGTCACAATAAAGCTTTTTTTTAAACACCTCAAAATATTAAAGCACAGATTAGGCAACGTCTGTTCATTCAACATAACTGAAATCTGTAGTCAGACAAAATATGAGGCTTCCACAACCATTTAAAAATTTTCAAAGTCAGAAACCAGTTTGCCATCCACTTAGATACTTTTTGTCATCCAGTTCTGGAATGCATATCTGCATGATGGCAGATGGTACCCTACTGTCTGCTGCTCCCTGCTCCTCCTATTCCAACCATAGAAAGCTATGCAGCAAAAACACCAAGGAGCCCCTGCACCTTGGGTGGGATGAAATGGCACAAACATTCCTTCATGCTGTCAAACAAAGTCCCAACCACATATGCCTGGACTGTTGGCCCCAGGGAGGCCCTGCTTTTCTCATCGCTGATCGTTTCTTCCTACCTACCTGACCCCAGCAAAAAACCTGAATAACACTTGAAAGTGGATCATTAAGTGGATCATTGAGAACTCATTTGACTCTTTGGGACTCCCTGGTGGCGCTGGGTTAAGCGCATCACAGCTGCGACCCAAGTTCGATGCCGGTGAGGAGATTCCCACATGGCGCAGCAGGCCTCTCCTACCTCTCCTGCCTCTCCCGCTGCTCCCCTCAACAATGTGTTTCCGTTGATCTGCCTGTTCTGCTCTGTGTCTGGTGAACCCTCTCAGTACCCCACACCTCTGGCCTGCACCCCCAGCTTGTATGCATAAATAATCTTAAAAAAAAACAACTCATTTAACTCTTTAACTGTACCTTTCAATCCCATAGGCTCCTAATCCATATCTCTTCCTATCAAACAAAAGGGAAAGAAAATTATAGGGTGAAGTGGCTACACGTCAAATATCAAATACATAAGTGTGTCCACAGCTGTTATGCTCCATGGCATAAAACAGAGGCATAATAGAATAAGGTCTATCATTGGCAGAGCGGGAATTAAGGCTGGGCAGTTACTACTGTTAGCTGTGTGACTTTCGGTATATAAGCTATCTTCACTTAAACGTGGCTTTTGCATGTACTTTGGGTATGCCATCCTCAAAGAGGAAACAAGCTTGATTCTCTGCAGCATTCTTGTATACTGCATACAAATCTACCTATTAATTTATTCAGTATACATTATATAATTATATAATTGATATACTACATACTTTGTATTAAGCAGATATGCTAAGCCATTACCCCAAATGTCTTCTACTATGTGAAGGTCTCAGGTTAGAGTAGCTAGGTGTCTGACTGTGATTCGTGAAACAAATAAAGCACTGTGGAAATATTTTTAGTAATTTTCTTAGGAAGGATAAAAGAGAAGCAGATGGTGCTCATTCATTCCATTTTCACACTTCTCAAGTGCCAGGCATTGTGCTGGATGCTGAGTATAGAACTATGTGCAAAGCAGGTGAAACTCCTCCTTAATGGGCCACTTGTTCTCAAGAGAAGAAAGAAAACAAAGTAACTTCGAAATATTAGTGCCATGAAGAAAATAAAAATGGTATGTGCTAGAGCTGCCGCTGTGTGAGCACTTAGATATGGCTTGTCTGGGTTGTGATAGGCACATCAGTGTACATACCATATTTTGAAGACTTAGCACAACAAAATATGGTTAGGTAGTTCATTAATTTTTTTAATTTTGCTTACATATTGAAATGATTGATTTTGAGTATAGCTTTCAATAAAATATATTATTAAAAATTAATTTCACCTGTTCTTACTTTTTAAAATATGGCCACAAGAACATTTAAAATGTTCTCAAGGTGTGGCTCAGATTAGTGACTTGTGTTATATTTCTTGGAACAGTCCTGCGCTGGAAGACGTGGGGCGGGTGGGAGCTGTCTATTTTGGACCAAGTGTTTGGGGAAAGTATCCTATTGATAACTTGTGGTGCTGTACTTATCGAGAGGAGGACCCAGGGAGAAGGCCCCTTGGGAGGGCATCATTGTTGCTAAAAAGTCCAGTCATGCCTCTCTTAATTGAATCAGGCTATTTGGCCTGCCTATTTCCCTTCCTATTCATAGGAAGGGATTCATAGGAAGGAATCAATAAAAAGCAATAGAGAACCTTTGATCAATAGTGTTCAAGAACTTCATCTGACCCTTGGACAACTCAGAGGTTAGGGGCATCAATTCCTTCTCCTCTACAGTCAAAGATCTGCCTATAACTTTTGACTCTTCCCAAACTTAGCTACTTATACCTGCTGTTGATGGGAAGCTTTACCAATAATACAGTATGTTATATGTACTATATACTGTATTCTTAAAGGAAGCAAAGGATAATGTTAAGAGAATGATAAGGAAGAGAAAATGCATTTACAGCACTGTACTGTTTTCATCGCCACACTAAATTTAAATGGCCTGTTTACAAGAAAATTCAGGGAAAAGTCGACCCACACAGTTAAACTCATGTTGTTCAAGGGTTGATTGTATTTGCTAAGCTTTGGTTTTTTTCTTCCCACAGTGCTTTGAACCAGATGCTCGTTACTAATCGCTGGAGGAGATTCTGAAGAGCAGCTTAGAGAGGAAGTGGTCCAGAGAGTTTCTCTCCTCCTGCTCTATTACATTATTCATCAGGAACAGATCTGTTCTTTAAAACCCAACATGAGTAATAAAGAGTATAAATTTTACCTACACAGCCTCCTCAATCTCAGGCAGGATGAAGACTCTTATTTCCTTTCACAGAATGAGGCAGAAGATATCTTGGCTTTCACCAGGCAGTACTTTGACACTTCCAGAAGCCAGGTAAGAGGGCAGAATAGCTGACTGGCTCTGCTGCTAACAAGACAGTCTCAGAGTTTATTTGGTCCTAAAATATTCAATGACTTCTAAGAGAGGTAAGCGCTTGTGATTTTTGATTATAGATCTATGGTGACATAATAAAAAATTCTGAATTTAGAAAGGGAAATGTACTAACTAGTTAATTTAAGGTTAGCTTTGGCCAGAAATCAGGTGGGTAGTGAGAACTTCAGGTGAAGGGCCAGCTCTCTTCCCCTGAGTCCCCAAGAGCATTAAGCAAGTGTGACTTTTTTCCAAACTTCCAGGACTGAACTGTGGTGATGAGGACAGTGTCTACTTCCTTGTCTCCTGGCCAGGGAAGAAGGCAGAACCAGTCTCAGAGGGATAAATTTATGATTAGTTATTTCACCAAAGAAGCAGCTTGCAAATAACATTATTCATGGCAGTCAGTGCTAGACAATCTCTCTCTTGTGGCTTTTGAGTGCATATGTTCAGGGGTTCCTGCAAGCAATTTTCTTCTCTCACAGCTCCCACTCTTAGGAAAAGTGCCCCTGGTCCCCTGTGGACTTCATTACTGTTCCAACAAAAGCTGGCTTTTCCATTCCATTTGCCTTCTGCCTTGCAGTGGGAAGAGAGCTGATCAAGTTTGCTGAACAGAAGAAAGATTTTTTTAAGCCATGTTTCCCTAAAGAATTAATTGAGGAATACATCGTTTTCAAGAGTGTTGCAATGTGCAGTGTATTTTTTTCCTTGAATTATTCATTGACATGTGTCTTAGTCTGTTTGGGCTGCTGAAACAAACATCCTAAAAACTGGATAGCTTATAAGCAACAGAAGTTTAGTTCTCACAGTTCTGGAAGGTTAGAAGTCCTAGATCAAGACCCTGGGTAGATTTGGTGTCTGGTGAGAGACTGCTTTCCTTTCACTGTGCCCTCAAGTGGTGGAAGGGGCAAGGGATCACCTTTTTATCAGGGTACTAATCCCATCCATGAGGACGACACCCTCGGTACCCCCGAAAGGCCCCCACCTCCTAATATTATCGCTAATATTAAGGGTTAGGATTTCATCATATGAATGGGGGGCTGCACATAAGCATTCAGTGTGTGGCAACATGTATAGCTGGACTTTGATTCCTGGCCTCATTCTGGCTTCTAGGAGCCCAAGCTCGCTGTGCTCTCATGCTACAGCCTAATGACCAGCAAGCAAGCCTCCAATTTGCTGTAAATACATTTACCCTCTCTTGTAATTGGCAGAAAGACTGTTTATTAAGGACTTTCTGAAAATCATTTCAGTAACTCTGATCTCATAAATCTCAAAATTAGGTCACAATTTTATTTCTATTTTCAATTGCGAGAACCCCATTTCTATTTTCTATGAGAGAACCCCATTTTCTGCTTAAATAAAGAGGTGTGCCTACATAGTTTTTCCCATGTGGCACCTGAAATAAAAGTTTGATGCAAATTAGTCACTAGGATTCTAGTCATCTTTTGTTATTGTCTTTTTTATGCCGGGTCAGTGGTACTTAAAAGTAGATGGTGTGTACGTGTTCAAGGCAGATTCCTGATTATCTGATGCATTTTGCAAATACCTGGGCTTCCAAGTGTTTGTGAGATACAACACTAATCAGCCAGAATAAAATAATTCAATATTTTGTGTAAACATACTTTGCACATCTATTCCATCAAAAAGATTGAACTCCTGCTGAGTCATAACCCTTTGCTAGGCCACAGACCAACATTCTGGAAGATGCCTCTGCTTCCAGTTCCTGGGAAGGGTCCTTTACCCCATTAACCTGGAATTTCTTTAGGAACTCAATCAATCTAGACTTTACAGGAGGCCAGTTGGTATCTCACTGCAACATGCTTCTCTCTCCACTTAAGATATATGAGGTTAAAAAGGTACTGGAAACCCAGGTCCCAAAGTACTAGCATTTCCCCATCCCTGTCTGCACAGGACTCAACCTCCATAGGTCAAACCATTAACAACCTCCATAGGTCAAACCACCTAACAGCTAAGGTGGACCTTACCCAATCACCAAGAGAAAGAAATTTACATCACTCTACAGGAATGCGGTCATCCTCCCCAATAGCCCAAAATGGAAAGGTTCCTCTATTCCTTCTTTCTCCTTGTCCACATTTCTCTTTCTTTGCTTCTTGACTCGATCTTTTAATGTTCTCCTCCTGTGCCTCCCTTCTTTCCACTGTTTGTGTTTCCATGGCAAACGAACAAGGTCTTGTACATAATTCTCCACTAGCCTGCCTCTTTTATGGAATCCAGACACACTTGACTCCATCAGAAGGTCTTCTGGGATGGAAGCGGTGGTGGAATTCTCCTTTTTCCTCCATAGCACTTGACTACTCTTTCACAGCCCCCATGAAAAGCTCTCATCTCCATGGGGGTTCATGCTGTTGTTTCAGTTTGTTATTTTCATTTTGGAACTCTTAAATATTTCTCCAAATTTATCAAAATTGTGGTTCCTGACTCAGCCTTCTGCTCTGCTCCCCATTGAAGTTATGAATATGCTCTTGCCAAGCTCACCAATTATAAACTTAAAAACAAAAAGTACAGGCAGCAGTCACTCTTTACTTGTCCTTTGTCACAAGACATGACATTGATCCTGTGACCTCCCCTTGTTCTTTTGATGAACCTACTTTCTTCTTCTTAGAGATGAGCTTTATGGGAGAACTATCTGTCCTTGTTCTCTCAGTCTTCCACTCCCTACATTTTATTTCTCAACCATCTGTCCTACTTTTTATTCTCTCATTTTTGCAACTCCTGCCTCCTTCTTCCTTGACATTCTTTTTCACTCATTGATTGCTAGCATGCACTATCTCCTACTTTTCTCCTCACCAGATATTCTGTGTCCAACTCTTTTTTTTTTAAGGATTTATTTTTTTATACATACAAGCTGGGGTACAGGCCAGAGGCGTGGGGCGGCGAAAGGGTTCACCAGAGACAGAGTGGGGAGCAGAACAGGCAGATCAGAAATACACTGCTGAGGGGAGCAGCAGGCGAGGCAGGAGAGGTCTGCCGCGCCATGTGGGAATCTCCCTGGTTGGGCATCAAACTCACATCTCCATTGCCGACAGCTCCACAGCCCAGTGCTTAACCGCTGCGCCACCAGGGAGGCCCCCTCTTTGTCCAACTCTTTTGGAGGGTCCACTTGATTTGCAAATACTTTAAACCTTGGTGTCCTCTATAGCACCACCTTCAGTTTTTCCTCTACTCACTCTAGTTACTTTTGCTGAATATTTTGCACATCTAAATATTGATTACTTCCAATTTTTCTGTTAACTCAGATTTCCCTTTTGAATTGTAGGGTCATATATATGCTAAGCTGTCAGAGATATCCATTTGGATATCTTGAAATTCAAAGTCATTATTGAAATTCAAAGTCATTATTCCTGAATCTGTTATTTTTTATTTTTTTGGTATTGTTTATGTTGCTCTTGAAACAGTTTCTACTTTGGCTTATATAACAGGGCATATTTTCTTTCTCTTTCTCTTGGACACCCCAATTTTGCCTTGGAGGTTCTTCTTTCTCTGTGACTCTCAAGCATTAAGACTCCATAAGACTTTGTCTTAGTTCCCATTCTACATGTTTCCTTCAGGCTAATGTATCTACATGTACGGATCATTCACAAGAGTGTTATTTCCATTGACAGCCTTTCTTCTGAACTTCACAAATCCTACATAACTCCACAAATCCTATATAACATCTTTTTTAGGATGTTGCAAAGGCAACACACACTTAACATAGCCAAAGTCAAGGTCATCAATCAATCCAGCCAGTACTAATTCTTTTGTTTTGTTCCATATATCAGCAAATGGCATCGTCATCCTGTCAATTGCCCAACTAGAAATTTAATTTCATAAATTTATTTATTTTATCATTTAACTTCATAAATTTATTTCCCCTTTACATTAATTCTAGTCCAAGTCTTACTGCCATTACCTCCCGAGTACTTCCCTAACTTTGATTCTTCTCTGTTATCATTACCACCATTTTTACCTGGATTATTGCAATAGCTGAAAAGAAGTGAGCAGTAAAACTAAAAGATCTTCTTGGGGAAAACAGTTTTTTAAGGAGAAAATGAGAAAAGTCATATGGATGAGGAGCAATGAGTGGGAGTTAGAAAATTCAGTGTAATGCAATAAAAGAAGCAGTTTCTTTTCCAGAGAGAGTTACAGCTGAGACTAGAGAACGATGGTGGTCACATGCCCACAAACCAATTCAATCCTCTTTTATAGGAAGAACAATTCCTGTCTTCTGGCAGAAATCCTGGAGACATTTTATTTTTTTTTCTAAAGATTTATTTATTAATGCATACAAGCTGGGGTACAGGCCAGAGGCGTGGGGTGGCAAGAGGGTTCACCAGAGACAGAGTGGGGAGCAGAACAGGCAGATCTACGGAAATACACTGCTGAAAGGAGCAGCGGTCGAGGCAGGAGAGGTCTGCTGTGCCATGTGGGACTCTCCCTGGCCAGGTGTCGAACTCACATCGCCACTGCCGACAGCTCCACAGCGCAGCGCTAAACTGCTGTACCACCAGGGAGGCCCCCTAGAGACATTTTAATAACAATAACTTCAGAAGTTAAAATTTCCTTTTACCTTGTATCTTTTTCAGTGTATGGGAACCAAACTGCTGCAGGAAAAAATCTGGAATACTAAGCAGTGATGGTGCTCATGAAAATACACTTCCTCGGCTGGCAGCAACAATCATTTCGTTGTCCCTCCAGGGTGTTTGTCTGGGACAAAGAAACTTGCCTTCCCCAGGCTATTTTACAGACTATGTTTTCAGTTCCTTGAATAGTACAAATACTCTCCACGTACCAGGTAAGTTTTTCATGAATTTAACTTCCAACTGGCACTTACTAAATAAACTCTGTTCAAAACAAAGACTGAAACTTTTGATGACTGAATTGGTTCGGGTGTGTTTTAAAACACCACTTATCTTAGCATGTAGCAAGATCATTCAGGTGGTCTTTTCAGGATAAACATTTCCTTCCTCTTTTCTACATAAACCCTTAAGAGGAAAATAATTTGATTGACCTAATCACATTAAGGTTATAGTTATTCTGAGGATTTATGGTGTCTCAAGGAAATACATTCCCTAAGGATTAAGGATTAGTTCTGTCTTTTGTTTATATTTTTATAGAAAAGTCTAGAGAAATAATTAGTTGGCTCAATGGAAGATACTCCACTGGTGGAAATGAGATAAAAATGGTAAGAACATCTTTGTAAGACTGGTTTAGCCCCAGGCTTAGCCAAGATCTCGTGAGGGAATTAATACGCATGTGAAGAATAAAAAGTCTTTATTCTTGTTCAAGGTGAAATATTGGTTTGTTATTAGAACAAAATTAGTTTAGTAAAATATCTTTGCTGTGGCCATATAAAATTGTGGTTTTTTCTGAAATTGACCTGTCTTTATTCTATGTGACACCAGATTTTGTATGAAATTTCTAGAACTAGACCTCCTCCTCAACACTCTGGATCAAAAGTGCCTGTATCAGAAAAAATAATATCCATCAAATTCAAAGTAAACAAAACAACATCACCATCCAAGACTGGAGCTACCCTAGTCAGTCTGTATCCAGGGACCGTGAGTCAGAAGATGGTTCCATTTCCAGGGATCAGGTATTGTCCTTATTATTCTTACACAGTCATTTGCTATTATCAAGGAAGTCCAGCTGAGAAAGTTTTATAGCCTTAAAGGAAAATGTGTATCTTCTTTAAATATAAAAAATGATCTATTTCCACAGTGTAGTCATGGTTTTTCTCTTCTACAAGTGGATCTCTGCAGACACCAACAAGGCAACAAGATATTTTGCAGGAATATACATGTATATATGTAGCAACACACATATTTATTACAAAAACACCTCTTTCCTCCTTTGGGTTTATATTGAATGCATGAATCATTCAATAAACATATATGAAGTATTTACTATGTGCAAGTCATCATCATCCTGAGCATTAGGGGTAAAATTTTGGACAAAAATAGGCATAACTCCTGTGGAGCTTACAGGGCAGTGGGAGAATATAGACATTACATAAATATAATGATGAATGAACACATTCAATTTAGATTAGATTACACAAAGATTATTTTGCACTGTGTGCAACAGAGAAATATTTTTATAAAGGTAGAGATTTTTGAGAAAAAGGTGATATATGAACCTATGAACAGATCCATTATTTCCTGAAGTTGTGTTCCAAATTACCTTTATTAGCCTACCTTGATGCTCCTTGAAAAGGGGTGGTTTTATCAAAACAATCTGGGTAATGTTAAAGATGCATATTACAATCTAGCATCTTAAGATGCCTAAGGAGTTCCTTTAATAAATAAACTGATTTTATTAATCTCTTAACTTCTTTAATCTTACTGAATCTATTGTTTCTCAAGCTTTGCCTATAGAATCCTTCCATGCCCTAATCATTTAAAACCCTGAGAAACAGTTATTCCATCAGAATGGCTTACATTTATCTAGTACTTACTATGCATTACACATTGTGCTGTTTTACATGTATTACCTTATTGAATTTTCACAGCAACTGTGAGAGGTTAGATTATATTACTCTATCTCATAGATGAGGAAATTGAGGGTTGGAGTCAGTAAATGATTGCGTAAATTCACAGAAACTGAGCATATGTACTTAAGTTGTCTGGTAGTGTATTTCATTCCTGTAACAATATAGCATTGTTGTGAGATGTTGATTTAAATGAAACTTTTTATTATGTATCTTAATGAGCAATATTCCTATTGAGCAAAATTGCTCACCTACTCCTAAAAATAGTTAGTCTTGTTCTCTTAAGTTTTGAATGTGTGATTCGACAGTATCACATTTCTGGCTTTTTGTATTTTAAAAAGTGAATTTTTGTTGCATTTATTCAAGTTGATTCTTTCAAACTCATGCTTATTATACTCAGCTAAGGTGACAAGAGTTGACACCAATATTAGTCCTTTTCTGTGAAGTTTTCTTAAATGCTTTTTAAGGACCTGTTCTTAGGATGGGAACAAATTTGCCAATGGAGATCCTTCTTTCTATGAAAAATCATAGAACACAGGTTATTTCTTTAACATAGGGATTACCTACTTAGGGTATATGTCTTCCAAGATATTTAAAATTATTTTATGTGCTAACTCTGCAAAATAACAAAACCACCTCTTCCACAGTTGTTCCTCTCTCTCCCAGCATATCACTTACCTTGTGACTCTTGATGGGACCCTAATATTGAAGAACAGATAAGAGGCTCTTGCTGATGCTCTTTAGACCAATTTTTTTCAAAGTGTTGACCCTAGACCACTAGTATCAGCTTTACCTGAGGACTTGCTGGAAACATGTGTCCTCAGGACCACTGAATCATAAACTCTGAGAGAGGAACATAGCTCTCTGTCTTTTAACAAGTCCACCAGCGACTTGTAAAGCTAAAGTTCAGGGCCACTACTTTAGAATATGCCTGTAAATTTTCCACCAACACAGGTATACACACACTGAAGTTTTAAGTAAAGGAATAAAAATATTTTACAGCTTATTGGTTGGGTAATCTAATTTTTCATTCTATTTTCTTCTGTAGTAAAATATTTTATTTTCAGAATAGTATAGAATATAATGAATCATCTTTAAAAACATGTTTTAGTGAATTCAGAAGAAATTTAAAACAATGACCTAAATAGCACAGGAAAAACTAGTAAAGATCAAGGGCACAAAAGCTTTTAATAGCATAACCTTACTCTATGAGGACATACTCTAAAACTAGAAGCTGTTCAGTTTCTTGATGTGTATTGTGCAGAGGCATGGCATTCTGGTCAGGTTGATCTCTTTACTGTTTTATTTGCATTCAGGCATTTTGCAGTTGGAATATCTTAATTATGAAGAATTTGTCATCAAAAGTTTGTTGCTAGTTTCCCTTTTTTATTGTCAGTATTTTTAATGATGAAGGACTTATATTTTATTAGTAACAAGTAGTCCAAAAGAGAATATTGTCTTTGGCACCGCTTTGAAAAAGAGAAGATCATCACAAATTTACCTTCTTGTTGCTTTTTGGTAGTTGAAACATTTTGGAGTTCTTGGCAAATCCCTTACTGTGAAATGTCTTCCTCACCCACAAGGGTGAGTGAGGAATAGTTCAATAGTTTGAGTCACTTCCTATCTCATGCTTAAAGATTATTGTTTTTAAAGGTTTATTTATTTATGCATACAAGAGCTGGGGTATAGGCTGGAGGTGTGTGGGAGAGAGAAGAGGATTCACCAGAGGCAGAGTGTGGAGCAGAACAGGCAGATTGACAGATATACTGCTGAGGGGAGCAGCAGGCAAGACAGGAGAGGGCTGCTGTGCCATGTGGGTTAGCTCCCTGGCTGGGAATCGAACTTGTGCTGCAGTGGCTGCGGATAGTTTCATAGTGCTGAGACTTAACCCCTTGCACCACCAGGGAAGCCCCATGCTTAAAAATTATTGAATGAAATGGGCATCTGAACCAAAATGGCCTGTCTTGGGCATTGCTGAACCAAGCAATGGGTTGCAAACTCAAGCAGGACTTGTAAACTTGACCCAATCTTGGGCTCTTATACTGAAAGTTCACTTTAGTAATGGGGTTAACATGCCATTTGTTTGCAAAAAGAGAGAAGGCCAGATTCTAAAAGGAAATAGATATATGCAGAGGGAAACAATGGAGAAAACATTTGACCCGACCCCCACCCCCCATCACGAATAGAGGGAAGTCTCTCGATCTGATTTTCCAGCTTTGAGTTGAGTTCTTGTTGAGGGATGGCACAAAGGAAAGTAGCTTTGCAAAGGTTGAGTCAGCAAATTTCAGATATGTGCTGTGGAAAAGCACCCTGCAGTCAGTTTGCCTGTCACTAGCAGGAATCTGCCATCTGGAAGCCTCAAGTGCCCTGAAGTGACTTGCAGCGTCCAACAGAAACAATGGCATTTTCTTTTTTTTAGAATTTTATTTATTTATGTGTACAAGCTGGGGTACAGGCCAGAGGCGCGGGGCGGTGAGAGGGTTCACCAGAGACAATGGGGAGCAGAACAGGCAGATCAGAAATACACTGCTGAGGGGAGCAGCGGGCCAGGCAGGAGAGGTCTGCGGCGCCATGTAGGATTCTCCCCAGCTGGGTGTCAAACCTGCATCGCTGGCTACCGACAGCTCCACAGCGAGCACTCAACTGCTGTGCCACCAGGGAGGCCCAGAAACAATGGCATTTTCTTGATAGATTTTTATCTCTTAAAGAGATTGAATCTGTCATAGAGATAATGATCCTGAGTTCAAGTGTGCATATTTACTCTGTCAGTGTTAGGAAATTGTCATACGTGGGCAAAAATGAATGCCTTGCTTTGTTTTTAAGATATGCTTAACTTCTCTTTTTTCCCTGCTGAGAAGAACCCCATCTGTTCCAGTGGTATATAAGCTGGATCCTGCCTTGGGGGAGGGTTAGGAGGTATCAACACAAAAAAAGCAACCTGCACCTACTGGGACCCTTTTCCACTGAACTAACTCCTCTCTTCAGTTAATCCTTAAAAATTGACTGAAAATAAAGTTTCCTTTCCTCCACACAGCAGTGACTAATTTTAAGTTTATGCTTTCAGTTTTGGAGATCTTTTGTACCTTTCCTGCTGGTTTCGTTGATTTGAGTGAGTTCTGTTCCATACAACCAAACGTAAAATTTTTTTTACCCTTGGAATCATCCTAAAGGATTTTTACATGGAGGAAAAGCAGCAAATATGTCATCATTATTTACTGGTTAGCAATGTACCTTTTTAACAATCCCTGTGTTCTATATCAGGGCAAAATAGACACGCGTAATAAATCAATGATTTTTAAACATACCTTATTTATTGTAACCAACGACCACAAAGACATTGCTCTGGGGGTCTTACATCAATAGAAGATATCCAATGGAAGCCATATCATTCTCATTCATATATTAAAACTTTTAAATGTAATTTTTGATAGTCAAAATATCAACTCCTAATACTCTTCGTTTTTAAAAACAAGAAACAAAATAGAGGTGCTTGAAAATCAATTCATAGTTATCTTTATTTTCCTTCAAAATTTACTGACTGATATGATTAAAATAATGGGTAGGTACAGAACAAATGAAAACCTGCAATCAGATATAAAATTTGGCATTTTATATTTGTATCTTTTGGAAAGACTTTCTGTAAGACTCTTGCTATCTTGCTCTGTACCCAGGAGGTATTATGGTTCATAGGTTCATCCATAATCACCCCAAAGAGAGCCAAGTATTGTTTCAAAAACAAGCTTAGTTAGATTTTCTTACCAAACCCATTTGTGTGTTGACATGGGAAATTCCTGTAGGCCACCAAAATTAATATTAAATCTTGTGTATTGGGATGAGAATTCTCCTTAAGCTTTTTTGCAGTGTTGATTTTCATATGAAGGGAAGCAGAATTTACCGCCCCAAAATATTCCTCCTTGGCGTAAGGATTATTTTGAACTGGTTATTTTTAATAAAGAGCAGGCATAGGAAAAACACTAAAAATCTGAGTAGAAGTTACCCTTTTTAAAGAGATGCTTACAAATGGACAAATACTTTGAGGCAATTTTTAGCACCCTGTTACACTTGTTGTGTATTTATGACTCATCTCTTAAGAATATGCATATACTATATGAAAAAACTCAAAGATTTATATGAAATCAGTAAAATCATTAGGTGATAACAATGACTTCAGCTGTTTTTGTGGAGAAGAAATATCCAGTGCCAGGGATAGCCAGGTCATTTAATATTTATACACCAGCCAGTTGACACACAATTCACATTTTCACATATTTACTTATTACTGCTTTTGAAAATTCATGTTGCTTACATAGGTTTATTAAATAAGAGAGTAATAAAGACAATGACCTCATTCTCTCAGGGTTCTTGTAATCATATGATATCTTAACTTTGTTCATACAAAGCTCCCCTCACTGGAAAACAACCTAAGTATCAAAACTCCCTTAGGCTGCTGATTAGAACATCATTCATCACACTGTAATATACAGTGTGTATTTTCAGAAAATAAAAGTCTGCCAACTCATACTAAATACTCAAAAAGTGAGATATAGCTGACTTTGATAGATTAAAAATAAACTTTGGAAATATATATGGATGAAAGGTTGGGCCTTCCCGGTGGCACAGCGGTTAAGCGCTGCGCTGTGGAGCTGTCGGCAGCAGCGACGCGAGTTCGACGCCCCGGCCGGGGAGAATCCCACATGGTGCGGCAGACCTCTACTGCCTTGCCCGCTGCTCCCCTCAGCAGTGTATTTCTGATCTGCCTGTTCTGCTACCCACTCCGTCTCGGGTGAACCCTCTTGCCGCCCCACACCTCTGGTCTGTACCCCAGCTTGTATGTATAAATAAAAAATAAATCTTTAAAAAAAAAAAAAAGAAAGGTTGCGGGAAAATGTGCAGTAATGCCTTCATTTGCCTATTTTAGCCATTTTGTTTAGTTCTGACTCCTCAGGGGTGGCATTGTATTGTTTTATACTGAGAGAATGTTTGCGTACAACATTGATGTGTTTTGTAGGGCTGGGTTCACACTTCTTCAGATGTATGTTACCACACCACACACTCTTCCGAGGCACCCACCGTCCTCCACCCTACCTATTGGTCCCTTCCACACTTTACTCCCCTTTTCTGGGGAGCTTCAGTTCTGTAGTCAGATCTAGGGTTTGTTTTTGTATATACTTTTGTAATAATACAAGTTAAAAAAATAATCGACATTGACTTCGAGAGAAAATGAATTACTAATAAAAGCTATGAAAAAATTGTAACATAGGATATAGTAAATTGTTGGTCATTTCAAAAACATAGCATAGTTAATTATATAATAAAAGGCATATGAGACTCAAGAATTTGTGAAAAATAAAGCTATTTTAAAATGGTTAAAAAATAATCTTACCAAAAGAGAATGGAAATTTGATGGTGGGTTTGGTTTAGTGCTGAGGTTAGTAATAATTTATGTTTTTCCCATATAGACTTGTTTCTCTGCTAGGCAGCTGATGGACATATTTCTACAGAACAGCTTTTCACCCATTTCTAAGGAAGACTTTATGCAAATGAGTCCGGGAATCATCCAGCAACTGCTCAGTTGCTCTTGCCATCTGCCCAAGGACCAACAGGCAAAGCTGCCACCCACCACTCTAGAGAGTAAGTTCTGAGTCTTCACTCAGAAAATGAATATTTGGGGCCTCCTGGTGGCCTAGGGGTTAAGTCTCAGCACTATCACCACTAAAGCCTGCATTCAATTCCCTACCAGGAAGCTAACCCACATATGACAGCAGACCTCTCCTGTCTCGCCTGCTGCTCCCCTTAGCAGTGTATTTCAGTAAATCTGTGAATTTGGTGAATCCTCTCACCCCCTGCACCTCTGGCCTACACCCCATTTCTCTTATGCATAAATAATTTTTTAAAAAAAGAAAGTAAATGTACACAATGTATGTAATGATAATGGTCAATACAGGATATTATATACCAAGCATTTTCTAAGCAGTTTAAATTTATCAGCTCATTTAATCCTTATAACAATGCTATGAGCTGGATATTCTTATTATTCCCATTTTAAAGATGAGAAAATTGAGGCACATAGAGGTTAAGTGACTTGCCCAAGGACCCACAGCTGGTAAGTTATGAGGAGAGAATTCTAACTAAGGCAAGCTGACTCCAAAATCCTTGTCTTTAACCAGTGTGCCTTTCAATGACTTTATCCCTTTCAATGAATATTTGATATTTTGCTTACAGTTGATAGATGTTAATTTTGTTCCCTATAGTTGACTCAGTCATGTACATGTAAAAGTCAATAGCTGAGAAGAGTCATGGTATATTGGGTCAGGAATGCAGAGTCGAGTTATGCCTTCTATCCCCAGCCAACTCATAAGCTCAAACCATCTTTTACTTTCAAGTCTTCCTCTTTTTCTACAAGTGAAAAAGCAGTGAGATCCTGCAGGGCTTCCCATCCTTTTACATCATGAACACATATTAAAAAATAAAGGCACATTGGGATAAGTCTAAGAGGCTTCTTTAGGATGGCGGTGACCAGTGTCGGGAGATACCAGATTCCACGCCTGGCTGGCAGCTCCAGGGAGTGAAAGGATCAATATTTGCACTCACCTGATTTCCACTGACACATTGCAGTAGGTGAGTTCTACCACAAGTCTTCATGAGGTACCCCTGAAATCCCAGTGGCATAATATAAACAAAAATGTGTTCTGTAAAGTTAAAGCAATATGTATTTACAAGACAAAAAAGAAATGGTCGCTTAAAAATATCCACATGGATAGCAAAAAATGTAACAATTAACATGCAATGTTTCAAATATTACCATTGATCTGAGGGCCTTACATATATATTTTTTTCAGAAATGCTTTTCTTTCTATTTGAAGTAGTCTGCCATGCCCATAAAAGCTAAATTGTTCGGCTACACATTTGTAACTCATAGTGGATTCTACAGAATCAAGTGGCTATTTGGAGATTTTATTGGAGCAAAAACATGCCAGACTTATGTATTTAAAGTGCCACATTTAATGGGAGGAACATAGCTTCATTAAAAGCTAGTAGGTAAATAATTCAGTGCTTGGTGGTCAATGATAGCTTGAAAATAGACAAAGACGGAACCATTGCACCTGGGAACTTCCAGAGTGTGTCAAATTCCCCCCTCTGGCATGATGCCTAGTTATACACAGACCACGGGAACAAGTTTTATCCCTTTTAAAATGAACTTGTATATCTTTTCAGGGAATAATCTTGAGAAAACCCAAACAAATGCTCTGAAGAACCTAGAAAAATATTACCATCCTCTATTTTAAAATATTGCATTTTGTAACCGAAGAAGAAAAACTGTATTGGCCTTTTGAAATTACAGAAACTTAAAGTGTTCCATTAAGGAGGCAAGGACACAGAGACATTAATAACTTCCAGTATGCTGCAACTCGGCGCCTAAGTGCCATCTTCAGCTGGGTTCCCAGGAAAGATGGTTGTGTCCATGTGCAAATCAACTGTCACACCAGTTTGAAGTAGATACTCAGGTGTGGCTATGAATTTAATCATAGGTCAAGTTGTATTATAATGATGGGAAAGGTCCACATAGAGTCTGGCTGTAAGTCACCAGACTCTAATCAAGACACCATGGCAGCTGTGGGGTCCTGGGGTAACTTGACAGGGTCCCTCGGCTCCCAAAGGCAGAGAGTTTATGGTTTCCAGCCTGCCACTGACATATCAGCAGTAAAGCCTGAATCACAGAGGACCTGGGAAGATTTATAAGCTCTTTTCTTAAATAACTTTAGTTCAGAATAATCAATATGCAATACAGGTGGCAAAATCTGGGGCAGCCTGAACCCCAATACCATGTTACCAGCTAGTATCATTAACATGATCTTTTGTAGAGGATACACCTTCCAGAAATTTACAAATATTATGAGAATGGACTATCTTCCATTATAACAAACTTTAAAAAGATAGTTTTTAAATTCTACAATGGTTTTAAGTGTATGAACAGTTAATTGTTTGATATAACTTATTTATCTGTCACCACTTAAGGAAATGAATGTTTAATTTTATAATTACTTTCCTTCATTCTTTACAAACCAGTTTGCAATGTTGTAATTTCCAAGAAGAAAACAGAGTATTCACTCAAATATTTGCAACCAAAGGAAACCTGGTGTGAATAACTCTTTACGCCCAAGTCTTTTTTACTTGACTCTGAAAACCATTTTTCCCCTTTTAATCTCTCTTTACTTTTCTCCTTTATTTCTTCTCCTTGGACCTGTCTATTTTATTTGAATAATCTTAAAATTGCATTTTCCGAATTTAAAAATCCAGAAACCTAGATATATAGAATCAATTTAGGGATTATAGAAAATACTACAATAATCCAGACTGCAGGTTGTTCACATTTATCCTATCAGTTATTTAGTCACTGAGAAAAATAATGAATACTTTTGATATTACAAATAATTTTGAGAGCTTTTGGAAGTACTCATGTTGTGCGTAAAAGGAGCCCAAATGGTATGCTTCCTCTGTAGCACTCCTTCTCTGCCTTCAAAAGATTTAAATGTGATCAGGTAAAAATCATTACCAGTGTCTGTCATGGTTTAAGTGAGAGACGTTAATGCATAATGGATGGGGGTGTGCAGGAGTTTAGCAAGCTCCTTGCTTGCCACCATGATTTTCAGTGAGGAGTAGTCTTCAAAGCAAGAGGGCTACTGGGTGAAAGTCTTTTTATTGTTTCTTTCTCTTATTTAAGTCTTTTTATTCTTTGCTTAAAAATTAATTTTTCCCCAGTCTAATACATATAAGACAATTCCGTACCCCTATAAGCTGTATGGTAATATGTATTCTTCCGGCGTTTTCGCTAGCTGAGGTTTTCATAGAGAACAATGAGCTCTGACTGGTTTTCTAATCTCCTTTTGACTTAGAATATGGCTACAGCACAGTGGCTGTGGCCCTGCTGACGCTGGGCTCCATGCTGGGGACCACACCGATCCTTTTCCACAGCTGTGAGGAGAACTACAGGCTTATCTTACAGCTATTTGTGGGCTTGGCTGTTGGGACTCTTTCTGGGGATTCTCTCCTCCACCTTATCCCTCAGGTAGCCACCTATTTTCTGTTTCAAATGGAGTGTTTCTAATTTCTCTTTACCTTTACCCACCCTAGGTGTTTATGCAAAAGTTGTACAGTGATTTGTACTAGTAAATATAGCATTATTTTCCCAGAGTACTTATAGGAGAAAAGAGGTAACCAATCATTAGATTATGTTCTTATTTTTGAAACTGAAATAAAAGGTCACCAGATACTACCTAATTTTTCTTCATTTGCTCCCAACCCTCATCATATCCATTCTCTGCTTCCTCTCCTACCCTTGCAAATTGTTTGGATCTCAGGTCCCCTACAGGCTGGAGTGCTGTTTGGGTTCAGTCAGTGGGGAGGCACAACAGGAAGGACAGGCCAGGAGGGAAGGGTAGCAAGGGTGTTTCTTCCCAGCTTCCCCCCGCTCAGGCACTTGGCTCTAGAAGCTGCTGATAGTTTGCAGTGCTACAGTTTCAACTCCCTTTGAACTTCAGTAACTTTCTACCTTTCCTTTGCTCTTTTTTTTTTTAAAGATTTATTTATTTATACATACAAGCTGGGGTACAGGCCAGAGGCGTGGGGCGGCGAGAGGGTTCACCAGAGACAGAGTGGGGAGCAGAACAGGCAGATCAGAAATACACTGCTGAGGGGAGCAGCGGGTGAGGCAGGAGAGGTCTGCCACACCATGTGGGATTCTTCCCGGCCAGGCGTTGAACTTGTGTCGCCGCTGCAGACAGCGCCACAGCGCAGCACTCAACCGCTGCGCCACCAGGGAGGCCCTGCTCTTTTTTTTTAATGATAATTTTTAAAAAGATTTTTATTTATTTATGCATACAAGCTGGGATACAGGCCAGAGGTATGGGGCGGTGAGAGGGTTCACCAGAGACAGAGTGGAGAGCAGATCGACCAAAATACATGGCTGAGGGGGAGCAGAGGGGGAGGCAGGAGAGGTCTGCTGTGCCATGTGGCAGTCTCCCCATCTGGGAATTGAACTGGTGCTGCGCTCAACCCACTGCACCAACAGGGGAGGCCCCCTTTGCTCTTTCAGCCTGAAGCATGGTAGTGGTTTCCTGGGGCTGCTAGTTTCTGGATGCTTCATTTTCTCTTATTTATACCCTTGATCTTGCTCACAATAGTACTATCATTGACCTTTCTTGATTTGAGCCATCAAAATTAAGTTCCCTACAAGAGTGTATGCTTTGGTGGGAATATAAACTAGTGCAGCCATTATGGAATACAATATCGAGAGTCCTCTAAAAATTAAGAATAAAAATATCACATGATCCGGCTATCCCACTTTTGGTTGTTTATCTGAAGAATATGAGAATAATCTGAAGCAGATATGTGCATCTTCATGTTCCTTGTAGCATCACTTGCACTGGCCAAGAACTGGAGACAACTTAAGTGTCCATCAACAGATAAGGGAATAAGGAAGATGTGATATATTTACACAATGGGATCCTATGCACCCATTGAAAAACATGAATTGTTGGCATTTGCAACAACATGGAGGACCTTGAGGGTATCATACTTGGTGAGATAAATCAGAGAAAGACTAACACCTCTTGAAACAAACATCAGATGAACTAAAGGAACAAAAACAAATGTTAAATTGTAAGAACAAAATATTAATAACCAGAAGGGAAGAGAGGAGAGAGTAGGAAGTTGGAAAAAAAAGATCAATTGTTTGGTGTTGGATGGAAACTAAACTTCTGGTGGTGAATGTAATGTAGTTTACACAGAAACAGATTTATCATGCTGTACATCTGAAACCTATATAATATTATAAACCAATGTTACCTCAATTAAAAGAAAAGATTTCTTGCCAAGGGGTTTCTGCATTTCCCTTAAGAAAAATGTCACCACCAGAAAGTTGGTTCTCTGTTGAAATCTTCTGAGCCTCTTTATTTGCCGGATTTGAAACAACTGGCCCCCAAGGTGCAAGAATTCAGGCAGAAGGGTCTTTGGATGAGGTTATCTTTTCCCTCTGAAGTTCCTTATGATGGATACTGATGATGCCCAAATAATCACCCCCTCTTGCAAAGCCTGAGATCACAAAATTTTCCACAAGCCTCTGGCAATTTCCTACTGGTTCACCCTTGTTGCTTAGAGGCTCAATAATTATTAGATGTTCTGAAAATCACAAAGTGAGCATTGGAGAAATGAAACAAACCATTATTAGTTCTAATTTCCCTTGTAATCTAATTTTCTGGAAATATTTCAGGGCTTATTGGCTTGAGGCAGTGGCCGAGTCCTTTTTCTAGGTCACTGCAGTGGTTTCAGGGTTATTCACTGCCCAGGATCCTGGGAAATAGCAAAAGCATCTTAAAGGTCCCTGAGTCTACCCCCATTGGGGCAGCAGAGGTGAACTTGGGGGTGGGTGCAATTGCCAGCTGACTCTGCGGAGACATGACACAGAGAACTGAGAGATTAGCTGGGCTTCATAAAATTTAGAAGGTGGTTTTAGGTTGCTTTTTCTTTTTATTATTTGAGAAAAGATATGAGAACAAAAATTATTGGGAAAAAGAAGAAGGATGTGGGAAGCTAGGAAAACCAGTGGTTCTGGAAATGTGATCTTGGCAAGTGTTCAGAAGTCTGCACTAAAAGTGAGAAAAATCACCATGATTTACTTTTTAACCAGCTACATTTACTCAATGGCCTGCCTTTTATTTTGAGATTGTGTCATTTCTTCTGTTTTGTTTTCTGATATTACAGTGTTCTCTCTATTTTGTGAAATAATGGTAATTACAAATATTAGGTGGGTGTCCTTTAATGTCTTTACCAAAAGAAAAAATTTACTGACATATATTAGATTTTAGTTTTGTCTGTAAATTCAATGTACACATATACATGTGTATATAGAAACACATAGACTCACATATGTACACATTTGTAGATACCTAAAATATCTGCGTACATATGTGAATGAACACATATACATACAATATATGTACATATAATTTATTTTTCTTTTGCAAATTTAATGGTGAGTAATATCCTAAATGTGGAAGCCACTGAACTATCCCCAAGCTGCCTTCTTCAGGGGAAGGAACATGATCTTTAATGATTTATGAGCTCACAAGAAATCATATCCCATCACCAAAGGGATGAGCTAACTAGAGGAAAATACCTAATACTACCCTTTTGTATCCCAGAGAACTGACAATATTGCTGGTCATACAAGCACCCACTCAGTGGGAAGTCTCCTGGCAGATTGCTTACTTATCTGAACATTTATTAAAGTTTTCTTAAACTGCAACAGGGTGTGGGGAGAATAAACCCAGATGAAGTATATCTATATTTTGCTCTGGATATAAAATACATTGTTATTAAGCCTTGCTCAACAAATTTCGATTGAAAATCTGGGAATAAATTCAGCTAAAGGACTGAGAGGAGAGTGTATGAAAATTAAATCATACACTAGAAGCATCCATATGTGTAAAAGGAGACTGGACTTTGAATGAATTCAAGAGTTGGCATAGGATTCCCCAGAGTGAAAGCTGAATATATTTAATACTGGACCTATTAATAAATACTTAAGGCATTGGAAGTTATTTCCTTATATCACTCTCTCTTTTCTCTCTCTCTTTCTTGACTTTTGAAAAATATTTGTAGATTCTTGGTTTACATAAGCTGGAGTCCTTGGAGATTCATTTTCATGAAAACAAGGGTCATATTTGGAAACTTTTGGGATTAATTGGAGGCATCCATGGATTTTTCTTGATAGAAAAATGTTTTATACTTCTTGTATCTCCAAACACCAAGGTATATTTTGAATTTTATTTTTTCTTTGACTTCACAGTATGCATCTTAGTTCACTGGTACTTAAAAAATAAAATATTTTGAGAAGAAAAAAATAGTACTTGTGCAAAAGTAATTGGCATCTGCATGAAGTTGTCTGCATAAAGATTGGGGCTCTGATTTCTGGAATACACAGGTCATTCTAACTGGCAGCTTCTTTGTAAGTATGATTATTAATTTATAAAACACCTGTTTCTGGCACAGTAATGTATTTGTTACAACATGTTATTGAACCTTCATGGCGAGTTTACAAACAGTCCATTTCAAATCTGGTCTTTTAACCAAAACCAAATAAACCAAAAACTTTGAAAATTCACAAAATTATCCATCATTTTCTGTCTTAAGGGCATTTGAATTAAAAAAATGAAAAGTTCATTGTGGAATTTGTGGGATATCATTTTTCTCCAGCTTGAGTAATTTCTTTCATTATATCTGTAGTTGATAAATTTCTATTTAGATAGTAAAACATGAAAGAGTGATTTAGCATTTATGGATTTTTTTCTTGTTACTCTTACAGATTATCCTATAAGAAAATAGATTAGCCATTTGTTGTGATGATTAAAAAGATTAATGCTCATGAAAGACTCCAGGAGATTAAAATTAAGCAAATTTTCCTTACAAAGTCCGGGGCCTCTGCGGTCCTCTGTGTTTTCTTCTTACTCCCTGGCTTCCTGCCTGTTCACATAATGCGCAGTGCCTGTGTTCAGGGCACACTTGAGTAGTCTTTTAAAATATCAGTGCTTGTTGTTTTTACTCCTAAATTTATTCAAAATTTTATTTTATGCATTAAAAAGATGAGTTGATAGATGGATAGATAGGACTTAAGTAGGTATAGTAAAATGTCAATGGTAGAATGTAGAGAGCAGGTATCTGAGGATTCACTTTACAGTTCTATCATCTTTTCTCTATATTTGAATTTTTTTATAATAAGCAAGTTTAAAACAAAATTCTGTAAAAAGGAAAAAAAGCTCTGCTTTGATAAAGTAGGGTTGCTCTACGCCATGGAGTCAAAAGTGGATGCTACAGTAACTTAGAGGTTAAGACTGCCACCTTGAACCTCAGTACTTACTCTAAAGGTTTGGGAATTTAAATTTCACAAAAGGAATTCTAACCTCAGCAAACACAAAAAGCAATAATAGAGGCCCATAGATTAGCAGTCCTGGTTGGGGGGAACTAAATTACAAAGCTAACATCTCAATTTATAAGTAATAATTAGAAATTTAATCAGGTGGAAATAAGTGAAATGAATTCTCAGTATCAAAAATGCTACATTAATTCAGATTGTCCTTGGACTTGTCAGGCAACTTAAAATGAGTTCAGAAACATAATTTCAAGATGTATAATATTGCATAATAAAAGGAATGTGAATGTTTTAAAAGCTACTAGTGTTTTAATTTAATAGTAATAGGGCATATTATAGTTTAAATTATCTTTTTGGTATCTCCATCAAAAAGCATTCAAAATTTAGTTTTTTAGTAAATACAATTTTTCCGTAAATACAACAGACAATATGAAAGCTAGCAAAGCCTTTGAATATAATAATTAAAAATCTGAAATTATATTCTTCAAGCATTACAAATATGTTTGATGCTTTAGAACAGTTCTGTGCTTCTTTAAGGTGAGACATTTTAGCAAGTATTTATCACAATGAGATTCCTCTGGTACTTTTTTTGTGTCACTCACCACCTTGGCCAGTTAGCAAAATGTTAAATAGAAGCATGAAACTGACAAAGGTTCCACCTGTGTCTTTCTGGCTTCAGCACTAATTTTAAACCATCCTTATCCAGCAGGCAATGTCATTGGTTACTGGTCATATGGGACATCCCCGATATTTTGTTCTTAACTCTGAGTTAAGTGACAATTCAGGCAGAGGTAAATCTGCTTCAGCTATCCAGTTGGTAGGTTATTGATCTGAAGTATTCTACTGATGTGATTATCCTCTTTTATTCCTTGATGAACAGATGACAATCAGTAGAATAGATAAATATTGTAGAACCCACTCTTCATTTGCCTTTTCTTGACCATAATAAATACTATCTTGAAAACTTTGCCTGGCATTTAATGCCTGATTTAAAGAGTTAAGAACATTTTCCAGATGTACTACTTTTGAAAAATGTATGGATCAGACTGACATAATATACATCTCCTTAATCATTTTGTTTACAAGATTTCATAAGCCAGTTGACCTTTAAATTTTTCCATTCTGAGTAATCCTTAGTCATGACTAGGTGGGTGCAAATAAATGTTGAGCAAGGAATTAGTTAGTACTTTTAAGAGTGGGGTGTTCATGTCACAATGCAGGAGAGAACTGATTCTGCCTAGTGAGATGTCTCATAGAAAGTGCCTTCTGTCACATTGATTTTTCCATGATAATAATCTTCCATGTGAATTCTCCAAACACAAGTTCCAATCAGGTTTCCATTCTAGTCCCCAAAATAACAATTAAAGGAACAGAGAAATATGAAATTTGTATGTAAAAAATGTGCTTCCTCTAATCATGGGCTTGGTGGGGGAGTTCAAGGACAGATTCCAGGCTGAGCAGAGATAAGTAAGTTATTCCTGAGATAGTAACACAGCAAAATAGAAGTCTGGCAGTAGACTGTAAATCTGGAGCTAACTCGGTGATATGAACAAAAATGTTCCTTTAAAAATGATTTTAAAAGCCTCCCTTTTGTTTATTGCTTAGATATTTCACATGTGGTTTGAAAGAAAATAATGTCAGGCTGTGATTAGTTTTAAAAATCACTTTAATGTTAAATTTATTCCTTCTGTTTGAATGAAGGGTCCAGAACCCTAAGAATCATGTAAACAATTCTCTAATGTTAACTGGTTTTGAACTGTTTGAATATACTAATTCATTTATAATATATTCACCATTCATTTTATTATTTAAGCTGTGAGATCAATCTAAAACAGAATAAAAATAATATGAACTTTTAAGATTGTTTGATGGGTCCAATTTCCTGTTTTTTTCGAGGAAGGAGAGGAACTTACAATTCTTTCCAATCAGCAAGGCATTTGGGTTTTGGCCTCTAACTCCCTTCATTAATGTTACAATATGTAGTTCTTTAGGGGAAAAATCTTGGAAGTAATATTCGAACTCCTACCAATAATAGACCTATAGGTCCTTGTGATTATAATCATATTTTTGATATAATGTAAAAAAAATAACATTTTTAGTTCCCAATCCACCATTTTAGGCATAAAATCTGCCTACCTCTTCTGTTAACCCTGTGTGCTAGAGACCTGCCTTACTTTTCAGCCATTCTTAGAAAATCAGCCTATCATTGCATCTTTCAAATAGCTGCTGTTAATTCTAACATGGGAATTTACTTTCTCTGTTTTACATTTTAAAAAAGATGTTATCTGTCTCAAAGTTTCCACAACTTTGGATGACAATTATATGAATACGTTTTTAAAAGGACATGTTCAATAGCCAGGTCAAAAAATAAAAACAAACAAAAATCAATAATCTTTTCATAGAATGGAATAAGAATCTGAAATAAGCAGAAGTGACTTCCTGAAATTAAACCATGAGTCAATCTGTAAAATAAAATCATATAATCTTAGCTCACAGAACTAAATTTCAAAATTACACTTCTCTATCATATGAAAGAACAAAAAAGTTTTAAGAGTTATTATGTTTAGCTTTTTTTTATGTCTGTTGATTTACTTTCTTAATCAGCAGAACTCTTACTGAATATCAATGCAACAGAAACAGAACATTACACTGCAAAGAATGAAATGAGGTGTTGGGTTTACATGGGTTTCTTCTCCATAATTAATCTGCTTAAAAGTCCGAAATCAAATCCTAGATTCACAATACACCATAAGAGAGAAGTGCCAAGTTGTTTTTATCTACTGCGCTGAGTTTCATAAAGGCTTACGTAATTTAAGGGTCTGAATTTACAGACTGTCTCAGTAACCTCTAGCTCTCCTGGAAGACTCTGTCTACAAAAGAATGCTATTTTCATCTAAATGTAGATAGTGCGGACAACGTGTTTACAGACCTTCAACTAGCCTTTTATGTTTGTCTATGAAATTTAGAATTCTAATATACACGAGAGTATTAAAATAGCTTTAAAAAATCAACATAACTCTTCAGATGTTTCATTTTTTTCACTAAAATGATGACTATTGCTTATCTTTCATCAGTTATTTTTTCATTTAAAATAGAAAGGCCCAGAAGATTCACAGGCAGCTGGGATTCCTATAGACAGTATGACTGCCCCAGACAGAAAAAGTGAGTATCGATTAAAAAAGCTAAACTTTCAATGTAGAAAGTGCCATGGTAAAAGGTTATGTCTGCTATAAAATAAATATTTTAAAAAACATATAGATTTAATTTGGAGTACAGTATGTCTTTCATTATGAAAACCTTTGCAAAAGAATTTTTGATAAAAACTTATTCCTATCAATCTTTCAAACATGCTGTTTGATATTGTGTTTAGCAATGTTTTCCCCCAAGTGTTTAAAGCCTAGCCTCTGAAAATTTCCATTATAAATAAATACATCTCTAGCTATTATGACTCCTTTAAAGTCCTGCTTGTATCATGGGTGAATGTTTCACTATGAAGTCTAGACATATCTTTGGGTTGGTGTTTTTTTGTTTGTTTAATCATCACAGTCTACTAAAAAAACAGTTGTTAAAATACTACTAAAATACCATCAGTATTTGTCTCATTTATGATATGTTTGAGACAGTGGGCTTCAATCAGTGATACTTCCTGATTCATACATTATTCTAGAACTCATTTGTTTATATAATTTTTAACCAAACTGTCACTTTCTATGATTTTCCCTCCTGAATTTAATTTACCATTTTTGGGTAGGATTTTATTTCCTTTTGTTTAATTTTTCTAGATAATTCTTTGAAGTTTTTTAAAAAATATTAATTTTATTTATGCATACAAGCTGGGGTACAGGCCAGAGGTGTGGGGCGGCGAGAGGGTGCACTGGAGGCAGAGTGGGGAGCAGAACAGGCAGATTGATGGAAACACACTGCTGAGGAGAGCAGCCGTCGAGGCAGGAGAGGTCTGCCAGGCCATGTGGGAATCTCCCTGGTTGGGCGTCAAACTCACGTCGCCACTGCCAACAGCGCCACAGCGCAACACTTAACCACTGCGCCACCAGGGAAGCCCTCTTTGAAGTTTTTAAAATCTATTTTGTTTTTATAGATTTGTCCCAAAATCTTTGCCCCATTTCTCTCTCTCTGTCTCCCACTTACATTACCATATTGTGACAAAATTTATTATTATTTTAATGTTAAAGTGTGATGATTAGTTATTCACATTCTACCACAATAAGGAAGCTACCCAATAATAAGAACAGGTACCATTTATTGGGCACTTATTATATGCCAGATATAGTGCTAAACACTTGACATGAATTATTTCATTTAACCCTCCTAAACTTAATGAAAAAAAATTATTGCCCAGATTACAGAAAGGAAAAAAGCAGTTGTGAAAGAGGTTAAGTCACTGCCAAGTATTGCATAGTTAGCAAGCTCCAGCACTAAGGAACTAAGGAAATGCTAATATGCCACAAAGTTCTTTGTGATCATTCATTCATGTATGCATCTGTGTGTTTTCTTACATTCCTTCATTCAATAAATGTTTGCAAGCATGCCATGATTCAGATATTGTGTATGCATTTATCAGTAGTTATCAATGAGCTTGGAGATATAAATAATAATAAAATCAAACATGATTTTAAAAATCACTATTCTAAATCTGTTAGATGTGTCAAGTCCTGTAATTTATTTGATTCAAAATACAACCTGTCCAATTCTGCTTTCAGGTTATTGTGAATAGTATTTTTGCCTTCTAAATATTTCATTTTAGGAGTGGTTAGGATGCCTGACACCTACTCAGCCTCCAACAGACATGTCTTTCTATGTGTTTTTGATAGAAAGAAGAAAGGAAGAGACACAGGGAACAGAAGATAGACCAAGGGAGTAACAACGGTCTTGTTAAAGTACTTTGCAGGCTTCATATCTTTCCACTTCAGATATCAAAGTTGGCATTCAGAATGAATAGTGACCAAATCCAAATTCGATTACTCAGCTGCCCTTTTGCCAGGGACATATTGAATTAGCTTCAAATATTTGATTACTTGTGTCATATTACCTCATTGGTAGAACTCAGCTTGTGTTTCAAAGACAGGATGTGAAAATGCTATCCACATTCTGATTTAAATAAACAAAAAGCAAAATGATTCAAGGTGTAGCCCATGTTTCACCTTATAAAATCTCTGATAAATCTGAAATGTGGAACTCAATATGACTTCTAGGTACGTAAGGAAAGGTAAAATGTTATGGATAATTCTGTAATAAGTACATTAAGTTACCAGTGAAGGCTTGTCTTATCTTTGACCAAATATTGCTTAAATTATCTTAAACAACATGCACAATGCGTTCCTTTTCCCTATGCAAAATATATGTATTTGCCTTATGGTTTGTTACATGTTCATGATCTGACATTTAGTAACCTACAATCAGAGAGAATGAAATAATAGACAAAAGTAGGTCTAATATTTCTTAGCAGAGTAAAAATTGGGTAAAAAAATTCCAATTGAATATATGCTATTAATATAAAAACTATATGTAAGCTTATGGAAATCACAATTTATTTTCATGCTATAATGTTGTCTAATGTATTACTTTAAATTATTTTATTTTAGTTTCACAAAAGAGCTTTATTTCTGAAAATTGGCAGGAATAGCTAAGAGACCTGGTAACATTATTAGATTCTGAGAGTTTCCAGGCTATGCCAACAAGAATTCCCTGAATCCAATAATTCAATATTTATTCTGTGTTCATATGACTGTTGACTGAAATAGCTTTTTTTTAACTAAACAATAAAATGAATTAATGAACCACAAAAAGGATATGTGGTTCACAGTTGCACAGTGATAGTTCTAGCAATAGCATGATTTGTAGAAGTAGAAGGCATGGGGCATCTTTGTAATGCAATCAACACACTGTCTCCTGGTTGATAGACAGGACTATTTTGTGGTTTATTTCACTGAACTTACTTATTTTATGATGTAGGATATGAAATGAGTCAAATCAAAACAGTCTTAGATCACATAACAGAAACCATGAGGTAACTTCTTGCTAGTTTTAGTTAATGCACAATTATTAAAACAGTGTATTCAGTTCTAACAGTAGCAGCTACTACTTACACCTGACACTCAGCAGATATCAGCTAAGTAATGAATGAAGTTTTAGACACTGTGTTTTTTTTAATGACTATTCTTATCAAATAGTGTACTTAGGTAGTACACTGTCAGAATAGTGTTATCTCTGAAATGTCTTTTATATCCATTAGTCATTAGTCCTTCAGTTTCATAATTGGATTATACTAATTTATATTTTAGATTTTTGAAAACAGAAATTCTGTTCATGGGAAAATTGAACCCAATTGTGTTATAAATTATTTCATTCATTAAAGCCATTATGATCTAAATTCTTTTATTGATTCTCTACTAATCAGATAATATGTTTTATGTAACAGAATCCCACAAAACAGGTTTTCTTTATTTTGTTTACTGTCTAGTTGGTCTGGGACAGGAAGCTATTTTCAGAAAGAGAAGACATTAAGTCATTGTCCCAAAGCTAACTTTGGGGCCAGCAGGGTTGTTAGGGATTCTGTCATGTCACACGGAAGAGTCAGTGAGGTACTTTTGGGGTGGGGGGGTGGAGGGTCATTATCACCAACGAGAAAGGGAAACTCGATGGTCATGAAATAGAAGAAAGCACTCTCTAGAAAAATGACACTGGGGCCAGTCTGACTCAGAGGGGAGAGTTTGGAAAATAGGCTACATTTTATTTTATGTGGAGTCATTTTAACTCCACAGGGATGGTCTTAAATTATTTTTAAATGCTTCACAAGATACACATGGAAAGGTCATCAGTGGTATTTTAGGAGGTTATAACAATATTATTTTTATTTTCTTTTTTGACCTACTCATACAAGGTGATAGACCAGTGAATGCCAGTGCATAATTTATCTCATATTAGTTGGACCCATTAGAAAACAGTGCCATACATATATCCCTGCATATTGGTTACTTTATTTGCATCTCTGATCCTTGCTTATTTTGAAGGCTAAAACAAAGTTGGGCTATAAATTTAAAGAAATTTAAGAATGTCAAGGGTGGATAGGAAAGTTGGTAATATTTATGGATTTCATGAGCTATGATCTGTTAATGCTTTTCACATCTCTGTTTGGTTCTTTAGGCAAAACCATTAGTTTATTAGCAATAATGGTGTTGGTTGGAGACAGCCTGCATAATTTTGCATATGGTCTAGTAATAGGCACAGCCTTCTCATCTTCTTCTGAGTCGAGTGACCACAACACTTGCTATCTTGTGTCATGAAATCCCACATGAAATGGGTACGTCTGACAGTAGAATCACTGTTATTTGAGAAAGTCCTATCTCTAGATATGGCTGACTAGGTTTCTTTCTCCAACATATGGTTGAGATAGGTATACTTTCTATTTACAATTTAACCATAAGAAGAGAACTAGGAAAAAAAAAAAAAGGCCTCTACCTCAGGAGACACTTTACTTAGACTCATTTCCCAAGGTCAGAAGAGACTCTACTTGAGTTGTGGAGAGTTCCGTATTGGAAAAAGTCATTCATAGAAACTTCTTTTAAAAGCTCTTGGGCAAGGGCTTCAAAATCTGCATATTAAATGTGGGAAAAACATTAAGGGGGAACTTTACCCATTATGTCAGCACACAGGCCAATGAGATATAATAACATTTAAATTAAAGCCAAACCATGGTTTCATCATTCTGATTTATACAAAATGTTTAAAGTCAAGCAGAAAATTGAAATGACAGGCATATTTTAGCAGATGTACATAAGACTCTTTTTCTCGATAATCTTAACAGCCCTGTAATTCAAATCCTATCTCCCAGGAACCAGGAAGAAATAGAATAGACCTTTCTAAAACGGGCTCAAAAAGACTAGAGGTTGGCTCCCAGCACACACATGCCCTGGTGAGGGGTGTCTCACTCATTATGTATCTCACTCATTCCACTCGTACTTTCAGGCCTATGTTTTCCCCGGTCACCCCTTGTCTTCTCTTATTCATTGCCTATTATTCAAAATTCTGACACTGACTTTTTGTTGACCCATCCCTCTCAAACTGGTTTATCCAAAGTCCTTCCTAAATCCATTAAAATGTGCCTTGTCTCACCGTGTCACCCTGTGGTTCTGCTTGTAGCTACTATAATAATACCACAGGGACTGCATGGTCTGTGGCAGGCCAGCAAAGAGGCTTCAAGACATGTTCATTATCCAGTGGAACTAGGAAATGGAGTCTACAGGTTCTTTTTTGAATTTCAGCCTCTTCTAGATTCCCAAAACTAAGAAATAGAGGTTCTCCACTAATGGACCATTCTTTTGGAGGGACAGTATGGAGGAAAGAAGTCATTTTTCTAAACTTATTAAGTTAGGAAAACATTTTCCAAAGGAAAAATTTAATTTCCTAGTCAACCAATACAATAATTTTCATACCTTAAGTTGTTTTTGCTTTCCTCACAATGCTTCTTGCATAAATAAAAGTCCTTATGATGTTTACTATCTCGTTATTTTATCTGGCAAGGGTCCAGGCAAAAAATATTTACAAACTCTAAGGCAGCAAATGTTTTATTTTGCATTTATCTAATTTGAAAATGTCTTAAGACATCAGGAACTAAAGAGTAGTAAAGGAATAGAACTCTTGAGATATAACTACCTATAAGATTATTATAAATTGCCTATGATTCCTAGAGAAATATAGGGAAGTGTTTTAGTAACTAATCATTCAACTTATTTATGAAATTCGTTTCAGTTGTTAAAATTTGAAACAGCCTAATTGTACATTTCTCTACCAAATGCATCATCAGTTATGTAATTGTAATTTCTCTTTCCCTTAAATATCAGGAGACTTTGCTGTGCTCTTAAGTTCTGGACTTCCTATTAAGATTGCCATTCTGATGAATTTTGTAAGTGCTCTCACTGCCTTCACTGGCCTATGCATTGGCCTCTCAGTATCAACTGATCCATGTGTTCAAAACTGGATCTTAACAGTTACTGCTGGAATGTTCTTATATTTATCCTTGGTGGAAATGGTAAGCTTGTGGCTTTTCTATTTAGTTTTTCCAAATGCTTAAAATGTAAAACAGAAAAAAAAAAACCCACTAAAATAGAAGAGTAGATGGGGAAACGAATAAAGTTAACAATATAAAAGACTAAAAGAATATTCTATATAATACCAAAAAGTAAGTTGAAAGCAGAGGAACATATTTTTTATGTGTGTGTGTGTATAATATTGACATTAATTTAGTCATTTAAAAAAGAATGAATTAAACTTTTATAATTTTTACAGTTGTCCAAAAGCTATATAAAATTTGTCCTGTTCTGGTTTTGCATCTATATGTGATGCCTATACTTCCAATTAAAAAACTGAAAAATCCTGTTAAACAGTCAGCTATTTTGTGCATATATTGGAAAATAGTTCCGCTGAATTTGGTATTGAATTAAATAGCTATTTGACTAAATCAACAGTATTTTTAAAAATTATGATTTCACCTTTAGTTAAGGTTTAATTGCCAAAGTACTATCACATCAGTGAAATGAGAAAGAATTATAATAGTAGTGGGTCTCTAAAACTGATGATATGATTATGTGTATCCTGGAGTAGAAGAGTATAATAAACAATCTTGCAGGAGATCTGAGGAACAGGATCCTTGGGACTGATTGGCAGGACCTAGCTATTGCCTTGGATGTAAATAAAGAGAGATGGTTTTTAATAGAAGAGTCTGGAAGGCAGGAGATTTTTCTGATACAAATAGAATGCCAGTGCATTTGATAAGTAGGCTTCAATAAGAGGATTCTCCAATTAAACAACAGTTTTAAAGTCCAGTGTAAATGTTTCTGACTTTCTGGTTGTTTTCCTAGTTCTCATACGTGAGATTCATGAAAATGAAGTAAATACCAGGGTATGCTTCCTTTCAAGTATTGTTACATATTATTTATAATACTTAGATAATTTCTTAACCTTGATAATGAAGATTAGTAAAATTAAGGCAAATTCGGTTCCTGTTTTCTAAGCCCCATTCCCCACCTAACCCAGAGTTATTATTACAGAATCCTACAATCCTTCTACTTGGAGGAATCTGGATTTCTAACATTTTTGTGGCTTCAAAAGCACACTGTCACACATTGAATTTTGTGAGCTGCCTTTTTTAAAAAAAGGTCTAGCTATCAACCCACAAATTCACGCTTGAGCATTCTTATTTTCGAATATTTTGAAGTTCTTTTCTCTTTTGGAGTAGAGACAATTGCTGTATTCTTTTAAGTCTGTTCTGTTTAACATACTGTGGGTCTCTCTTCATATATGGTGGATGGATCTGTACATAGTTAGTCCTTTAATTTTGTTAGGGAATCTGCTCTCCCAAAAATGACCTGAGAATATTACCAAGAGCCATTTATCATGTAGAAACTTTAGCTAAATGTGTCATTTCCCCCTTCTATGCTTCTCCTCTGGTCTCGTAAGGGTAAGCAGTTGCTTATAAAAAATAAAAAAAAGCAATGTGGGTGATATCCTCTGACATTCCAACTAGAATAAATCTTGACCTTATTAGAAATTACTATTGGCCAAGGAAAAACCAGCATCCTGGCAAAAATACAAGAAAAAAATAGTCTGAGTTTCCTGGGGCTACTTCCTATAATCCAGGTCGCCTGCTCTCACGGCCTTTGAGTAACTTCTAAACAAATATGACTCTTTCACATAGCAGAAAGTTTAACTGTTGGTGTACACTGGGGCTGAGCCAAAGAAAATAGGTTTTTTTTTTAATCATTTAAAGGGAAGAAAACAAGGTTTCACAACTCTGTAAAATAGCAAAGAAAATAAATGTCACCAACTGAGAAGAAAGAGGGAATACTTTCCTGCACTGGTTATTTACTAAACGCTGGAAATTCACCGAGCACTTTCTAAGCAGTGTTAACATGAAAGATTAGTTTTATTTTTGCTTTGCATGTTTATTTCAAAGACAGTCGGTGTGCTATTTCAAACTTCTGAAAAAACAAGGGACAAAAATGGGCCATTACCAATGAACTCCATAGGAAGTCTTTTCTAGGGAAATCTGCCAGTTTAAATTCTCCAAAATGGGATTGCCTTATCCAAGCACACTAACTCCCAGTGACATTGAATGGCTTCTAAAGAAAGTTAAGAATGAATGCCACTCTGGGTGGCCACAGGAAATTAATTCTCCTTCTAACGATCAGTACCCTATACTAGGTCTCCCAAATAGAGACTAAGACAAAGGCCTGTTTGAGATAATTCATTTGGGATTTGATCCCAGGGAACATGAATGAAAGTCAGGTAAAACAAAGAAGCATAAAAATTCAATTAAAAAATATGAATTTAGGGGCCTCCCTTGTGGCACAAGGGGTTAAGTCTCTACACTATGAAGCTATCTGCAGCCACTGTAGCACAAGTACAATCCCCAGCTAGGGAGCTAACCCACGTGGCGCAGCAGACCACTCCTGTCTCTCTCGCTGCTCCCCTCGGCAGTGTATTTTAGTAGATCCACCTGTTCTGCTCCCCACTTTGTCTCTGGTGAACCCTCTCACCACCCCACACCTTTGGCCTACTCTCCAGCTCTTTTATGCATAAATAAATAAATCTTTAAAAAAATAAAAAAATAATAAAAATTAAAAATGTGATTTTATTATGTGGACCACCTTAACGAAGGATCCATCACACAGGATTCCTCACAGAGACTTAAAAAATGTGCCTCAGGGGCCTCCCAGGTGGCGCAACAGGTTAAGCGCAGCATTATGAAGCTATCCAGAGCCACTGCAGCATGAGTTCGATACCTGGCCAGGGAGCTTCCCACATGGCGCAGCAGACCTCTCCTGCCTCGCCTGCTGCTCCCTCAGCAGTGTATTTCTGATCTGCCTGTTCTGCTCCCCACTCTGTCTCTGGTGAATCCTGTCACCACCCCACACCTCTGGCCTACACCCCAGCTTGGATGCATAAATAAGTAAGTCTTAAAAAAAAAGGTTTAAAAAAATGTGCCTCAGAATGGTTCATCAGGGCAATGAAAGAGGACTTGTCTGTGAATTCCTGTCCCCATTGTTCACAGCTGGCCCCACAAACATTCCCCTTGCTTCCACATTATGCATGCTTGAGTGCCAGTGGGTTACCATGCTGGTCAAATGCCATCACATCAGAGAAGAGCAGGACAAGAGAAAGAATAATGCTAGAGGAAAGCAAGGGTTTGTGCAAAATTGACCAATGGCCTCTGAGAACTGGTCTCTGAGGCACTGTTGGGGCTGAGAGACTATGAAATAGCACACAAATGGGTTTTATTAATAGTTGGCCCAGACCATCACTTCAATACGCTCATGTTCTCCTTTACTTTTAAGTCCCATCTATCCCAAAGTCACTTCATGGTGATCACAAGCAAGCTCTAAACTCTGCTGGTCTGGAGGCCATATTTGACATTCATCATCTCTGGCCTCAGGTGTCCAATCTTAACTGTCCTCTCCTCAGTCAGCTCCTTGGTGGACCTACATTTTTTTCCTGGCAGGGCAACCCAAGGCTACACAGAGTGGTCTGCTTTGTCCTGGTCAAGGCTGTGTTTATGGTAGTTGTCTGTTCTCCAATTGTCACTAGGCTCAGAAACAACCGAAAGATGCTCCAGAGAATCTCTGGGGTCCAGACTATGTTCCTTGCTTACTCCATTGTGTAGCGAGACCTTGCTTCCTTCTGACAGCCAGTGACAACCACTCCCCCCAGCATAGTCACTCTCATCATGATGGCTATTTCACTGGTTTGAGTAGCTCAAATGACCAGGTGGTAGTCACAGTTTCCAGTTCAGTAGAAATATTCCCTGGTGCATTTTCCTTGAGAACAAGGAACTGTAGTCTGGCAGTGCCAAACTTTGCAGGAACCAGGAAGCCCAAACTCCACAACTGGAAAAAACTGTCAATGATTGTATACCGCTGCTTCATGTTTTTCTCTATGTTTCTAGTCTTATCTCTATTATTTCCTTTCTTCTACCCATGTTGCATGCAATTTCTTCTTACTATCTTGCATTAAGAGGTGGGATGACATATCATTGGTTTTAATTTTTTCTTCTTTTCTAATGTAAGCATCTAAAACTATATACTTCCCTAGAAGGGTTGCTTTTCTGAATTCCGAGTACTCTAATATATTATGTTTTCAATACACACCATTTGGAATGCTTATTTCATTTCTCATGTAACTTCTTTTTTCTTTTTTGATCCATATATAATATAGAAGTACGTTACCTAATTTCACAATACTAATTTCTCAAAGCTTTCTAAATATCTTTTACTGATTGATTTTAAATTAATTCCTTGATCTTCAGAGTATATACTCTACTCTATATTCCTTTAGTCCTTTGAAATATTTTGAGATGTGTTTTATGGACCAGCATCTCAACTGTTTTGGTGACTGTCCTCATGTGCATTTGAAAAGTAGGTAATTGAGACAGTTTGTGGGTATTGAGTTCTATGACTATCAGAGTAGTTGGCAGTGTACTTATTTTCAAACTCTGTGCCACTGTTATGCAATAATGTAAAGGATATAAATATATATGTAAAAATAAATAAAAATTCTGTACCACTGCTATACTCCACTTATCCTGTTGATTGTACTGATCAACAAATTTTTCCAAAGTCATGTTACTGAAATAAAATTAGTCATTTCATATCGATTTGTATGTGCTCAACACGAATATGACAGTCAAATTTTAATTTTGGCTCTAGTTTTTTTTGAAATCTGCAATAAGTTGATGTTTATATCACGAAATGCATACTAATAGTAATAGGCCTATGGTTAATACCTGTAAAAAATCAAGTCATAGACTACTACTTAGATTTCTTTGCGTGTCTCTTGTAGAGCTGTTCAGGAATAGAACAGATGGAAGACGGTTTCCATTGTGCAAAAGCACAGCCTTAACACTCAGTTTTGAAGAGTCTAGAAATAGTCTCCATTCTTGTGGGTCATGAGTGATTTCTAAGGCATCCATGAGGCCCTCAATATCAGAACAGAATACCGGAGTACGTTTCTTTCTGAAGAAAGGCTCCAACTGCTGGTGGTGCTTTCAATATAGAGGAATTGTGACGTTTTCTTCTAAAAGATTCCATTGTTGGAGTCTTTTTCCTAGCAATTCTGCCTTGTTCTTGGATAAGTCCAAATCACAAACCAGGTTATTTAGTCCTTTCTGTGTTAGTCTGTGTGGGGTTGACGATGCACCACAGTGAAAATCTGGATCACTGCATGCTGATGGAACAGAAGAACAGGTCGGCTCACCCTTGTCTTCATCAGATGAATCAAGAGAATATTCCGCTGGAGGTTCTGGAATAGGAAGTCCCTCACCATGTGGAACTGGTCTCAATGCAGATGGAATGTTTGGATAGACTATTCTCGACTTCTTTTGCTTCATTATTCTGCCAGAAGGAGGAGGCACCAAGCAGAAATAACAGTCTTTTCTGTGGTTGCTTGGCTCTCTCCACACCATGGGGACTGCAAACAGCATTCATGGTCTTTTGCCATTTAACCACTGTGAAAGCTGTGTTGTCCATGTAGCACAGCATAGATACGGGGCCCAAGGCTTGTCTTGGTCACCAACCTTGCATCTGAAGTAAAGATGATAAGCCTTCTTCACTTGACAAGTGATACTTTTCTTCTGGTTGGCAAAAGCCACTTCCCCACAAATAGAGCAGAAATTGTCCACGCTATTAACACACTTTCGAGGCATTACTGTTCTGTATTGTGCCTAAATGGATAAAATAATCACAGTCCTATTAAGCTTACAGTTTAAGTAAGCTTAAACTGTCTTGCACAAAGTCTGAAATATTTTCAATGCTCAACCTTTCCGACAGGGCTTTACATAGTGCACTGCTGACGTCAGCTTACTTCAGCAGCCGCCTGGCAGTAGTATTGCATTGCATCAGAAAATGATGCAATCAACTCTGGATGATGTATGCATGATAGTATTATGCAATGTGATGCAATATTACATCATTCTAGGCTGATTTAGGATGTTGTTGCTGTCCTGCTGGATAAATTTACACAGTGAAACATAGAAAATGAATTATATGAAATATCTTCAAAACGAGAGCTAATAAAAAATTTTCAGGGTTATATTCATGTTCAGCCCACCAAGATACTACAGATCAGGGCCTTTTTAAGTCAGTAACAATGTCAATGTTGACCAGTGTTATTGAAGAACTGCTCTTAGAATATAGACCTACACTTATAGATTTGCCTATTTCTTCTTTCAATTTTTCTTCTTGTGTTTGAAGCTCTATTATTAAATGCATGTATGTTTAGTGTTGTTTTGTCTTTTTGACAATAATGCTTTATCATGCCAAAAGGTGCCTCTTTATTTCTGGCAAAACTCCTTGTCTTCAAGTCTCTTTGGCCTGTTGTTAATATAATTAATGTAGTCCACATAATTTCCTGCTTGCTGTTTGCACAGAATACCCTTTCCATCTTTTATGTTCTTCCAATACATGGAAAATAGCAAGTGGTAATAGAGTATTTGAAAATCACATAATACAAGTGCCTGATAGAGTCATCAATCCTGTGATTTAACAGGTTGATTCATTAATCTACTGTTTCTGGATCTTATTTATCACTACATCTGTTGGTTTGTCATCTTTTCATAATCCCATATTTGCTATACAGATTTCATGAGACTAGTTTTTTATAGACATAATGCCTCCCTCCCACCAACGTTAAACATATCCTAATCTTGGGGACCTGTGAATATGTTATCTTCTATGTGAAAAGAGAACTGCAGATGTGACTAAAATTTAGGACCTTGATATGAGCAGTTATCCTGGATTATCTGGGTGGTCCCAATCTAACCAGATAAATGCTTAAAAGTGGAAAACCTTTATCAGCTGGTCTTGGAAAGGGACGTAATAATTAGAAGGCAGGTCAGTGCAATTGGCTATTGTTGACTTGAAAATGGAGGGAGGGGGCCAGGTATCTTCTTTAAAATTATAGGATTTCTCAAGTGGAAGCAAAAGACAAGCTCTGGAAGTATTATTTTTCATATATTTATATATTAGAGAGACTTTATTTCTAATGAAGATAGCTTATAATTTAAAGAATAAATTATTTTCAAAAAACATTACAGGTTAGGCCAAGGAAAGGTTTATTTTGGATCTATCCCAAGTTTCAAACCTTTTGGGTTTTTTTCCCCTCCAGAAGTCTTTACATCCTGAAAGACTGCTTCCATAGCAACAAGCACATAGAAATCTTAAGGGACTATGGCTGTGAGGCAATGAGAGATGTCCCTAGAATTGAGGGAACTGGACTTCTGCCCAGATCCAGTACCCTAATAGCAATCAAGCTGACAGAGGAGGAGCTATCACTCAGAGAGACAGAAGGAGGTAGAGTGGAAAGAGAAGTATCTCAAGAATTTGTGCCCAAACAAAACAAATCATTGGTGCCCCATCCACTACCCCATGTATATCAAAATAAATCAGTTGAGACTATCACCTCCTCTTTCTGCCAGTCTTCCTTATTACATAGTTTTCTGGATCTCTCCCCACTCTGCTCTGTACTATATTTTAGATATTGTTATGAAAGTTCTCTTCAATACTATTACTGATATTCCTTAAATTTTTATTTCACTTGTACAATAATGGGGGTGGGGGGAACAGCACGATTGAGGAGAAGCCTCTTAGCACAATATGCTTATCTATACTTTTATGAGAAGTGTCTCCTTGTAGTAACATCACAGTCAGATTTTAGCTTGGAGCATTTTCTACGTTTTGGATAATTTTCCTTATTAGAGAGGCATGGTAAAGATTAGTTTTAAATTGAACTTAGGCTCCTCTGCTCTTAAAATATACTTAAACACATAAAAATAAAATCCAAGTGTTAAACCCAGTGAATAAATAAGATAATCAGTAGTCCAGATAAAGATCATCTGTTGACTTCTCAAAATTATTTTGTTTCAGTAAAGGTAACAGTTACAAGATAGTAAATTGAGTAAAAAGAGCATAAATTGATCACAATATAGCCGTATTTGCAGCTAAGAGTTTCTTCTGTCCTTAGTCACTATAAAGATTATTATAAAGAAAATAATCATAAAATTAAGCTAAAATAGAATCCTACACTTTTAGGATTTGGATTCCATTCCCTCCTCCCGGTCGTTCTTTGTCTTCCAATATACTGAGTTTGACTGAATCTTAGAGAAATCTAGATAAGTTCAATGCAACTCAATCATCTATAATTACCAAGTCATTTCTGATTAATCCTTTTTCCTTCCAAAAAACTAGTAAACTATCCTTTTCTTGAAATTTGACAATACCTAGGTATAATGTCCTTTAAACAATATCAATCCAAAGAGAGGGGATATTTTGTTTGAAAAGGACATATAACTTTGAGATACATATTTGCTTTCAACAAATATTGTACTTGAAATCAATGAGTCCAAATGACATTTAAATACCCTTTTGCTGTGAAAAAAATGACAGGTATTTAAAAACCATTTCAGGCAGCAAAATTAATATAATTTAACACTCACAATTATTTCTTCACAAAAGAAGTGTGAATCATTCTTACTAACAATTCTGAAAGATTTCTATTCTTTCTCTAAAAATCAGTCAAATTCTTAGATATTTTCTGCTGAGAAAATAATTAATAGACTTAACTTTGATGAATGTTGAGTTCTTATAATTTAAAAAAATCTACCACCAGAAATGTTTGTATATTTCTGCTCCTTGTGTTTATTTTCTTCTAGATATCCTCACAAACCATGAGCACACATACATACAAATGTATCCTCCAACATAATTCATTTTTCAGAAAAATACGAAAGCCAACTAATGGGTCTCTTTTGTGAGCTATAAAACCAAGAATTTGTCCCCTAAGGAAAAGATGGAGAAGTGAATTATTAAATACAAGTTAAAAGCAAGTGACATTTTCTCTTTCCTATTTGTGTACAACAATAATGTGATCTTTGTATTGTAACTCAGTTTTCAAAGAGAAATTTTCTTTTCTGCTCAAACTGCTTCATGAATTCCTTTGGGAAGATATCATTGGAAAATTGGAAGCCTTATAATATCTTGTATTTGAATATTCAGCAAATAAGATATTAATGCTAATTTTTCAAAATAACCTTGAACAAACCTTCAAGTTTGGTGATCCCAGATACACTGATCACTCTGGTCCTTGCCTTTATACTTGATACGAAAAATTACAAGAAGCTGTTTAATAAACATAGCTACTAATTTTTAAAGAGACCTAAATTCAAAAGGGGACCTTTGTCAGTGGAACAATACTACCAGTTTAGGATGCTGTTGAGTTAACATAGTCTTATCAATAATCAAATGATGCTAAAATTGAACACACTCTAATGTCCCCAGGAGAGTATTAAAAGCAAGAATTGATACAATATTTGTCAGCAAGTATTCCGGAGCAAATTTTCATTTTCCAGAATATTACCAAAAGAAATCCAGCAAGACCTTCCTTAGACTTTGTAGCTCTGAAAACCTTATTTTGCAGATAGGGGTTCAGCGAGAGAGGCAGGTTCAGCGAGAGGGGCCCAGGGTTCCCCAACCAGTTTCAGCGAGAGGGGCAGCTAGGTTCCTTAAGTGTATGGAGAATCTGGACTTCCCTACACTTCGTCACAGTATGCCATCACAAAGAAATTCAAAGTAGTCCACATTGTACATTATCAAAATAAGGATTTCTGATCCTCCAGAAACAGATTTTGTTATGGTTATTAAAGAAGTATAAAGCCAGAGGTGCAAGTTTATAATCTCCATACACTAAACATAGACTGAATGACTTAAACAGCAAACACTTATTCTCACCATTCTAGATTCTGAAAAGTCCAAGATCAAGGTGCTGCAGATTCAGCACCCTGGATTGTTGATGGTGCCTTCCATTGTAGCCACACAAAGTGGAACATGGAGTGAAGCAAGCACCCCCAGGATTTTTAATATATAGGCACTGATCCCCCTAACAAGGGATCTGACTTCAAGAACTGATTGAATACGATTACCTCCCACTTCTAAACACCTTCATTAGGGAAAGGATGTGAACATATGAATTTTAGTGAGACACAAGCATTTAATCCATAGCATATATGCTCTGGGACTTTAAGATCTAAAGTTAATCCAATATTTTATGTTTCTTAACACAAAGTGATAACAATGAATTCTTGATAGGCAGTTTGTGAAAAGCTTCCAAGCTCTCTTCCAAAGTGGCTGTACCATTTTGCATTCCCATTGGCAATGAATTAGATTCGTTGTTGTTCCCCACCCCCATCATCATTTAGTCTTGTCAATGTTTAGGTTTTGGGCATCCTGATAGGTGTATAGTTTATTTACTGTTGTTTTAATCTGATTTGCATTTCTCTGATACCGTAGAATGTGGAGTATCTTTCTTATGTCGACTTACCATCTGTAGGTCTTTTGCCAGTTTTAAAAATTGGGTGGTTTGTTTTCTTATTGTTGAGTTTCAATAGTTCTTTGTCATTCTGAATAGCATTTCTTTATCAGATATGTCCCATGTTAGGCCGGGGCTTGGGTTGGCAGCAGGGAAGCCATAATGGCCTCTTAGTCACCTAAGCAGGAAGTAACATACAGAAAAACAATTCCTCAACACCTTGGCACCCGCACTCTTGTCACACTCGCCTGAACGCCAGATGTACCACCCTGATAAGAGGGGCTTAGAGAAAAAAATAACTTCTTCCTGTATAAGCGAAGTTTCGTCACAGACCCCCTGGGCTGAGCATCACCCTATGTAAGTTCTGCCCACTTGACCCAGGGCGCGACTTTGCGGACCTCACTCTGGGGGTCCGTAAACCTCGCCCAGCAGCGCATTAGTAAACGACTTGCTTTAAGTCATTATGCCTGCCTTCTCTCTTTTTTACCTTTCATTCCAAACTTTATTTTTCTGAGGACTGTTTAATTTTCCCTTCACTTTTAAAGAACAGTTTTGGAGGTACAGAATTCTAGGTTGGATTTTTCTCTCTCAACACTTTAAATATTTCACCTTATTCTCTTTTTGTTTGCATAGTTTCTGAGGAAAATTCATGTAATTGTTATCCTTGATAGTCTTTAGGTAAGCTCTTCCCTCCGCAACCCCAGCTTCTTTAAGATTTTTTAGTCTCCGATTTTCTGAAGTTTGAGAATAATATGTCTATGTGTAAGGGGAGCTTGGCATTTATACTACTATATTTTTTTCTGAGCTTCCTGGATCTGTGGTTTGGTGGCAGAAAAATTGGGAGAAATTCTGTTATTATTGCTTCAAGTATTGCTTCTCTTCCATTCGCTTTCTTTTTCTGTTATTCAAATTATACATATTTTATGCCTTTCAAAGTCCCTTGGTTCTTGGATATTGCATTATATGTTTTTTCAGCCATTTTTCTCTTTGTTTTTAGTTAAGGCCTTTTCTATTGTCATATCCTCAAGCTCAGAGTTTTCCTCAGCTGGGTCCAGTTTATTGAAGTGCATGTCAAAGGCATTCTTCAATTCTATTAGTGTTTTTGATCTCTAACACTTCTTCTTGGTTCTTTCTTGGAATTTCTATGTTACATTGTCAATCTATTGTTGCATTTATTGTCTATTTTTCCTATTAAATCCCTTAGCATAATAATCAGAGCTTTTGAAATTCCTGGTTTGATAATGTCACCCTTCCTGTTTTGTTTGACTCTGGATCTGATGCTTGTTCAATCTTGTAGAAGTGTGCTTTTTACCTGTTAGTATTCCTTTCTATTTTTATTGAGAAGATGATGTGATGTACTGGGTAAAAGAAACTGTGGTAAATAGGTCTTTTGTAATACAGTGGTAGGTGTGGGGCAGGGGAGACATTCTATAGTCCTGGGATTAGGCTTCAGTCTTTTGGTGAACCAGTGCCTCTGGACTGTGAACTTGACCCTTCTCCCCTTCAGTAAGCAAAATGGCTAGCAGGGGAAAGATTTGAGTCTTCCCCTTCTCCCAGGAAGGCTAGGCTCTGAGCAAACCCCAACAGGTTGGACTCTGATAAAATAGGTTTTCCTTAGGGCAGACCTTATTAAAAACAACAGAATGACATATTTTAAATGGTTCTTTTTATCCTCCCCCTGCTATGAGTATGAAGGGATTTTTCTCAAAATTCACTGTAAGAATTTGGTAGGGTTCCTGGTGGTAGAATTCACAAAGGTGAAGGGGGCACTGTGAGTTTTTAACTCTTAGACTTGTCTACAATGAATTGCTGGCAATTCATCAATTACAGTCCCGATTTTCCTACCCTAGCATGGGTTCCCACAGAGGTTTCTGAATATAGGTTTTCTGCTCTGGTAAGTTGTGATTCTCTGTATCGTACTGTGTTTCTTGTCAATATGTGGGCCAACAATTTGCCCTGTGACCTCACTTCCCTGTCATATTTAAAAGTAGTTGCTGATTTTTCAGTTTGTTTAGCTTTTTTGCTTGTTGTTAAGGCAAACTGGAGACTTCTAATCTATTTAGGCATCACACCAGAAATTGGAAGTCTTTGATATTCAACTTCAGTATTCAAGTTTATGGTTTGCACATGCAAATCATTGCAGATTTGCAAGTCAAATGGTGACTTTTTCTAACAAGTTTCCATTTTGTTCTTAGATATGGGTCTTCTGCAAGGACAAAATGAAGCCATTTACAAATGTGTGAGTTAGAGCAGCTCACAGAATGTGTGTCCTTAGAGATATTAGGCATAATTATGAGTCCTACTAAGTAAGTTCCTGAGGGCTTTTTTCCCCCCTCATCATATTTCTTTTTTTTTTTTTTAAGATTTATCTTTTTTTATTTTTGCATATAAGCTGGGGTGTAGGCTAGAGGTGTAGGGTGGTGAGAGGGTTCACTAGAGACAGAGAGGGGAGCAGAACAGGCAGATCTACTGAAGTACACTGCTGAGGGGAGCAGCAGGCTAGACAGAAGAGGTCTGCTGCACCATGTGGGTCAGCTCCCTGGCCCAGATGGAACTCGGGCCTCTGTGGCTGGGGATAGCTTGATAGCACTGAGATTGTAAGCCCTGCGCCACCAGGGAGGCCTCCCTCATCATATTTCTTAAGAACAAGCATAATTTTTATTAAATGCAAATGTGTACCTCAGTGTGCACAGGGATTTTCGAGGGAAAAAAAAAAGGTTCCATATAGCAGTTCTCAAATGAGCTTTATGAACAGAGAAGAAAAATCATTTCTCTTGAAAGCTGGTGAGGCCCAAAATTGCATTCCTGAGAGAAAAAAAGATTTGAAGTACAATTTTACCTTCTTGAGAGATATCACCACCTGTGTTCAATAAGTGAATGTTGAATTCACGTTTTTGAATTGTAAAGTTTTAATAATGAAAGGTCTTTGAAATTTTTAGTGTATTTTAGAAGCTTTAGATTCTTCTTTTTTCACTATGAACCATACTGAAGGCTAATGTTGAAATATCCAGTAATAGATTTTTAAGGACACCAATGAGAAACCTGTCTCAGATTACAGATGGAAGTGGGTAGAGAAGGCTTTGTACGGCACAGGAGCCTGAAACATAGATGTACAACAGAGAGAAAAAATCTCAGTCCCAGAGGATGTTTTATAGAGTAGCCTTCTTTGTGACAGTTTCTCCCTATTGTATAATTGTACCGTGGTAATATGACGTTATTATTCATCCACTTTCTTTCCCAATGTGTTCTAACATTCTCCAAGAGCTTTCATTTAAAGAGTTTCAGCTTTACTAGCAATACATTATGGGAACTGACACAAGTTGAAAACATTTGTTTAATATCATTTTGTAAAATGTTCAAAAATCGGGGCCTCCCTGGTGGTGCAGCGGTTAAGCGCTGCGCTGTGGAGCTGTCGGCATCGGCGACGCGAGTTCGACAACCGGCCAAGGAGAATCCCACATGGCGCGGCAGCCCTCTCCTGCCTTTTCCGCTGCTCCCCTCAGCAGTGTATTTCTGATCTGCCTGTTCTGCTCCCCGCTCTGTCTCTGGTGAACCCTCTCGCCGCCCCACGCCTCTGGCCTGTACCCCAGCTTGTATGTATAAATAACAATAAAAAAAATCTTAAAATGTTCAAAAATCCTAATTAGCAATTGCATAACATAATTACATCTCAATTAGCTAATAGAATTTGTAAATACCATTATCTGCAGAAAGGTCATAGTCAATATGTAGATTTGATATGTTTCAAATAATTTCTTACTGTGATTGATTCAAAATTGAAAAAAGAATTTACTGGAGTGACTATTAAAGAGGTGAATTTTTGGTAATTTTTTTTTTTCCTAAAAATCCTTGATTGTCATGTTTTGGTATCCACTGATTTAAGTTAGGGAGTTGGCAAAGCTTAGAAGTGTTGGGGTAAGGGGAAAGTAACCCCCGCCTCCTGGGCTCTTCTTGGACTGGTCAAATCATCAAATTTACATCAGATAGATGAGTAGGAGGGAACAAAACAAATTTAATTACCTGTGTATGGAGAATCTACATATACAGAAGGATTCCAAATCAGTGAGAAAAATGGGGGTGTATATAATGAGATAAGGAATGGGATAGAGGACTAACTGGAGCTTCAAGGACAGAAAGTGGAATTCACGTGAGGAGGAAAGGGTGATTCATATGACAAAGAACAGATGCTCTATGAGTAAATGTTTGCTCTGTCATATAGATGTTTTTTCACATAGAGTTTTGCTTTTTTTTTTTTCTTTTGGTACTCACCATAATTCTGGGTAAGACCCCCAATTTTTATTATCCATTTAAGGGAATAATAAATATTTCTCATGAGACTTTAGGGCCTTGTTTGGCCTCAACTGAAAATTTTGTGCATCACAACATGGCATTTTTTCTGGAAGCCTGTTCTGAATATCTTGGTAAAGCCTATTCTTGAGAGGTGTATAAGGAAGTTACCGTTCTACTTCAAGTTTTCCAAATTTTTGGCAGGAATCTAATGAACATTTTCCTTAGCTCTATCTCTAGGTTAATTTGCTAACATTTCTTCTCTTTTATTCTGACATTTTACTTCAATGTTAATGTACTGTATTCATCATGTCACTCCCCTCTAGTCTTAGGGTATAATTCAACATCTGTAAAATTGCTCCAGAACACAATTTAATTGCCCTAGTGGATATGGGAACTTCTCTGTCTTGAAAGCCAGGAGGAAATGGTAGCACTTAAACTCTTGTCGGGAATTCTAAAAACAAAAACAAAAACATATATGCTTGAAAATTAATTTATACATACCTTTATTTTCTATCAAAATTTGCTGACTAAAATAATAAAAATAAATAGGTAGGTTCAGAGCAAATGAAATGCTGTAATCAGATATGCTTTGAGTTTTGGCATTTTATATTTGTGTCTTTTGGAAAGACTTTCTGTAAGACTTTTTGGTATTTTGCTATGTACCCAGGAGATGTTATGGTTCATATGTTCATCCATAATCATCTGAAAGAGAGTCAAGTATTGTTTCAAAAGCAAGCTTAGCTGGGTTTTCTTACCAAATCCTCCCACTTATGTGTAGACATGGAAAATTTATCTAAACCACCCAAATTAAGATTAAAGCCCCTACATCAGGATGAGAATCTTCTTGAGCTTTTTTGAAACATTGATTTTCATGTGAAGGGTAACAGAGCTTGCCATCCCAAAATAATCCTCATTGGCATAAAGGATTATTTTGAGTTTGTTATTTTTTTTTTAATACATACAAGTTGGGGTACAGGCCAGAGGCGTGGGGCGGCGAGAGGGCTCACCAGAGACAGAGTGGGTAGCAAAACAGGCAGATCAGAAATACACTGCTGAGGGGAGCAGCGGAAAAGGCATGAGAGGGCTGCCGCGCCATGTGGGATTCTCCTTGGCCGGGCGTCGAACTCGCGTCGCTGCTGCCGACAGCTCCACAGCGCAGCGCTTAACCGCTGCGCCATCGGGGAGGCCCTGAGTTTGTTATTTTTAAGAAAGAGCATGCAAAGGGATAACACTGGAAAACCAATTAGATGTTAGCCTTTTATAACAGATATTTACATGTACAAGAAAAAAATCTCCATTTGTAAATGTTTCTCCCTTAATGTAGCAAGAGTTAACTCAGTTTCCTGAATTTCTTCCAGATGTATAAAAGGTATACATGTTAGTTAAAGCCTGTTTTTCTCCTGTTAATCTGTCTTTTATTACAGGAGGTGTGTCAGTCAAGAACTTAGAACAGTAAAGGCAAAATTATTTTTCTCCAACACAACTGTTTGTTTGTTTCTGGAGGCTTACAAAGTTAAGTCTGTTTTTATAGTTGTTTTTAGTGCATATTTCTGCCTTACAAACAACCAGTACCATGATATATTTTATGACAAAGATAGCATGATATATATATATATATATATATTGAATTTTTTTCATCATATTTTCATCACATCCAGTGACTATTTTCTGTGGCTATTTTTTTTTTTGTTTAGCATTTCCCATTTTTTTCTACTTAAGTAGAAATGTACTGGCTATAATAAACAGGGATAAATTTCAGATAGAGAGCTCGTGTTTATAGGTCTTTGTATGTCCTCTACAATAGTGAGATAACCTGGCTTTTCGTTCTTTCTGATATTGCGTTGATATGACACTGGGTAAGTCATTATCCACCCTAAGTCCATGTTTTCTGATAAGTAAAAAGAGGCAGTAATTTTATTTCTAAAATATAATGTTTATGTTTTAAAATGTTAAAAAATAGAAAATATAACAAAAAATGATAAAATAGATGTTAATGAAAGTCAGTGTTACAGGAAATAAAGACAATTAAAATGACTAAGGGTATTTATTTTTATTTAAGATCAAATAATTGCAATTTGAAGTATACAGATTAGGTAGAAAATCTAAAACTTTCTCCTACCTGGAGAAACAAAATCAGGGCAATTTATGAGAAATAAAAAGGAAGATGTAATAAGTGGTTAAAGAAAAAAGTTGACTAGTATTAACAGGCTTGAACTATTCTTGCTTATGCATAATTAGTCACTGAATTTCTAGAAGATGCAAAGGGAACATAGTCTATCCTCAGGCTAAATGTATTGATACATAACCATCAATTCTCAGACAACTGCTTGTTTGATTAAAACAATTGCTTCTGGCCTAGTTCAAAGGTCTTTGACCTAGTTCAAAGGAGACAAGTAATGTAACCTCTCTGTAGTGGCTCCCTGGCTCCTTTTTAACAATGACTTCATGGATATCAACTTTTCTTACATCAGATCTTCAACCAAAGCATACTAAACACCATGAGGGAAATATGAGCTGATAGAAGGCACATCTAAATGGATGGCAAGTTATCATAGTCACTTATTAAAAAAATATTAAAAAGGCAGAGTCTGTTGCAAAACTCCCCAGAAGTCACTATATTCCATGAAAATTTGTGGCTCCTGGAATTGTGAAATGCTCATAATATTTTTGTGGACAATGACATGTACATAGTCAGAACACAAGATTCTTGGTTTTCTCATTTGGAGTGGGTGCATAAGCAGGGCCTAGAAGCTGTTAGAAACACATGTATCCAATTCCATCCTGTGTTAGAGGCTACAAGCAAGCAAAGATTCTGTAAGCATAGGCTAGAGAGAATTGTTTTTAAAAGTTGTGTCATTTTTGGATTTAGTAAGAACAGAACAGAAACTGATTGAGATTTTTTCTTTTTTAAGAAATTGCCAAGTCACCAGTTCTATCTCTTTGTTTTTGCACCTAAAAATTTTTGGCTATTCTATCTACCTTAATCAAGACCTAATTTTTAGCAACCAAAGATCTTGGGTGGAAGTTTGAGGCAAAGAGGGAAAACAGAAAGTGAGCTTACTAAAATGTGGGTTCATTAAGATGTTGATGGTCTGAAAATTGATCTCAAGTTGTATTATTGATCTAGAGTTCATCCTTATATCTTGCCTGAAGCATTTTTCAGTACAATAATTTACTCAGCATGATAATGATGGTCAGTAAATGATCCATATTGTATGAGTATTTGCCAGGAACATCTTTCCAGAATCTGCTTCTACTGCTTTACTAACAATGAAGAGTCAGGTATTAGAGACAGCAGAAGTAGGGAGAGCTATTCAGCCTCATCTTATACATGTATATTAATTATTTGTTTGAAAAACTAGGAGGAAAAAGAATAACACAATGTCTTATTCCAGTATTTATAATAAGGTTAACAAAAGTTGAGCCTGTATATGATCAGACATGTGTAATTTCATCGCATAGATATAGCCTGAGATGTAAGTTTCTGAAACAGAAAGAAACTGGTTGCCCATGTTGCCTTTCCTTGTAATAAATAACTAAAAATTACTTAGAAACTATTGAGAATCAGAGGTATGAGGAAAACCCAGTGCATGTGTTTTGTTAGCTCCTCACAACTGCCATTAATTATGAGATCCTTGAGAACATTCTATGGATCTTCAAAATAACATTTGTTTAAAACATATAATGAAGCATACAGGATTTATCTAAAGTTGTGTGGTTAACTTTATGTTTACACATGACAGAAAAACACCAAAAGGGCACATAATTTGTAAATGGCGAGCTATTCAAAATAAAAGGACCCTACTGTGTCTTTTAGTTCAATGCCCCATGCTGGGGTGTGAGATAACAGGTCACAGCAATGCTCATCCCCATCCCTTCAAATTAGCCACTTCTAAGCAGACATAGGCATCTTGAGCATACCAAACACAATATTCCTGTCCAGGCATTAAAAAATAAATTTGTCGACCTGTTTTCCATTGTCATAAATCTAAAACCCTTGCATATTTTATATGCTTGACCTTCTCAACCAGAGGTGATTTTTACTCCCTAGGGAATATTTGACAAAGTCTGGAGATATTTTTGGTTGTCAGGATTGGGGCCAAGAGGTACAATTGACATCTAGTGGGTAGAAACAAGGACGACTGTCAAACATCTTACACACACAGGAGAGCCCCCACAGCAAAGAATTATCCAGTCCACTAATGCCAAGGTTGAGCTAAGTTTCTAACCCATGTTGACCTCAGTCTGTCTTTCAATAGAAATGATTATGCCATGATCGCGATATACTCACTGTGGTCTCATGGTGAGGGACTGGACATAATGTGAGACAGAACCTCACCGAGGCACCTCACACAGATGTTTGAGCAAATATTTTCCTTTAAATGGTGGTAAAGCATTAAAGACATAAAATAGTTGCCACTGTCTCTTAGAATAAAGTATAAACTTAGGAGATGATGCCTTTATTGTTCCAAAGGTCAGGAAGACCTTGGTCATCTCTTTGAAAAGAAATAAATATGTGCTTTGTAGTAACCAGTGCATTCAGCAAGTTTCATAAATCTAACCGAAGAGTCAAAAATAATACCTCTCATCTATTATCTGTTTCACTTTGAGCATTTCCTAAAAAAAAAAAAAAAAAAAAAAAATGTAAAGGGCTGGGTTTGCTTTGGGTTGATAACTATCATTTTAAGACTTCTGGCAACAATCGGTTTCTTCTAACCACAGATGTCTTAATTTATTTCTCATTTGTAGATTTTGGTAAGAGTAGGTATTAAGCATCTTGTTTGGGGAAGTTGAAAGTTTATTAAATTCTGAGTAACAGAGTCGTTTGTGTTTTCCCACCAAACTTTTCCCAGCAGTGAATATATCTGGATCTTATTCTGCTTTTTATTCTTTTTTTAGCTTCCTGAAATGACTCATGTTCAAACACAGCGACCCTAGTTGATGTTTCTCCTACAGAACTTTGGATTGGTCGTAGGTTGGATTTCTCTCTTACTCTTGTCTGTATATGAACAAAATATTACAATATAAATGGAGTTTCAAAATGAATTTATACAGCATCATTTTGTTTCTTTTGTTTTACTCTATAGTGATTTTCAAATTATTTTTTATCGGATGAAGCATGTATCTTTCAATTCATTAACATTAATTTTATAATGTATGGTGTCATTTTTGTAGTACATAAATGTCAGGTTGTCTTCAATTGAAATTTTTGTTTTAAACTCCAACACCATAATGGAACTCATACCATTTTTACTAATTAGTAAATGCTAAGTTGTTTTGAGTTAACTTTTAAAAAGATATTGTTTCCCTAATAAAGAATGTTTGTAGTATTTGAAGTGGTCAGATGCCTGCTGGGATAAAATCTGTTGCAATTTCTTTGATGTCAACATTTTATTTTTTTTCTGTGAAACTATAAACCATAAACAAACTAAATTACAAACAAATAATAAAGTCTAGTTTAAGGTGATGGTTTGTATTACCGTGTATTTCCAAATGTCAGATTCTTAATCGATGCTCACAAAACCAATATTGTTCAGCTGGAAGCATTACCCACTGGCTCATAAATGCTCATAAATAAGCAAACTTGGGAAGCCTGAAGGATAACATGTCAACATTTTTCTATATAATCACCCACTGAAATCTATTCTATGCAAGGAGAACTAGAAACAAAAGATGACATTCAAAATTTTTTAAAAATAACAAAGCTGGGTTTGGGCAGTAGATGAATACATAAACACAGATTTGACTGTATGTTTTTTGGGGCTACACAATGGCATTTATATTATACTATATTTTATTTTCTCTCTAAGGAAACAAAACCCTGAACATTATTTCAGTAGGTAAATTCACGAAATGTACAAGCAGCATTTCTGATAACCTAAAAATAATATTAAAATAGAAAACAATCCTGGCTTTAGTCTTTTTCTTGGAAAATAGATGCCTAATATTTTTCATATTTTTTAGCAATATATCTTGACAAGGGAAAGAGCCCACTCAACTACCAAAAATGACAACTGGCACTCAAATACATCCAGCTCTTCCTCACCAGTGGCTGCGCTTTGCCATGTCCCACTCCACTATCATCTTTTTCAACCACTTGCCTTTTATGTGAAAGTAAGGTGGGTTTTTTCCCTTTGGTTGTCTTTAAAGTTTGATTTAAGGAGATGATGTGATATAGTTCTCATACTTTGGTGAATGTTAGGGTCAACTAGAGGCTATTGAAACAGACTACTAGGCTTCACCTGAGAGTTTCTAATTCTGTAGATCTGGGATGGGGGCTTGATTTTTAACAGCTTCCAGGTGATAGTGATGCAGGCGCTGCTGGGTAGGGCACTCCTCCTGCACCACTGAATGTGGTAGAAGTCAGGACACCGGCTTCTAGAAACAAAACAAGCAACGGCATTGTTGCCTAAGAGCAGGGTGATTTTGATTAATCGATCCACATTCTACAAATCTAGACATAAGTTACAGGTTAAAATCTCCTCTCTTTGCCTCCTGCCTTTGAGCATTGGATCAGTGCCAGGAGTTACTGGATGAAGAGCTCACAGACAGTTATTCATATTTGCCTTGAAAGGTAAGCAGACCTGACTTGGAAAGCTTTGCTTTTGTTAGAGAATAATTTGTAGCTGAACAAAAGACCGTTGTTACAGGTCAACACAGAATGGAGGTTTCATACAAGAAGTACCTGACACCGTTTATCTGTATTGGGGTTTCTTTGAGTAAGTTTTGATTTTGAAATTGAGTCTTAATTTAAGTTTCCAATTTAATTGGAAAAACTGTGACGGATATTTTTGTTTAGACTAGTGTGGGGCTGGCTAGGTTAAAAGTTTTAGTGTGAACTACTCCATAACCTTCAAGTTAGAGTGAGTTTAACTTGATCCTATGGTGAGACTTGATGGGAGCCTTGCTGTTGGAAGGATTTGGAGGGACATCCACAGTGAGTACTTTGCAAATCTATCATAAATGTGCCCTGACTGAAAACAGAGACTTGGTGATCAGAGGTCATCCCTGACTAATATGATGTGGTGATACCTGCGGCACCATTAGAGGCTCAACTTCCTCCCCTCACTACCTTATAGCTGGCTGTTTGCTAAGCCACTACCGGTGGAGTCATTTGCTAATCCTTAACAACCCAATAGCCTGACATGGACTTCCGTGACAATCTTAAAATTGCTAAAAATTCTCTTTTCTTAAAAATTGAGTGGTACTGATAAAAATATCATGACAACTATTTGCTTCTAAATATGGACAAAGTCTAAATTTGGTATGTCTGAACATCATCAACCTCTAAAGTTGTCTATGTTATGTGTTACTCATTGAGTTCGGGTAAATGGTGTTTTCCTTGAAACCAAATTTCTCAGTAATGTTAGAGTAATTCTGTCTAGTAGGCCTAAATTTAGGATTCCACTATGTTTCTACTCAGTGATTGATTTGTTTTTTAGTCACTGAACTGAGCAGAAATGCTCCTGGAGAAAAATCAAAGAGTAAAACATACAGAAATCTTATTTGAACATCCATCACCCACTGGCAGAGTTGTCTTTAGGGAAAGCGGAATTGGCACCATGTCTTTGTGAGGCTGAGTGCAGGGCTTGGGAAGTTGGTCCCACTGCTGTGTGCTGACCAGGAACACAGTGTTATACGTCTGTAAACTATGACCACTGCCATCTCCTGCCATCCCTCCTACAATGCAGTCGTTGGAGGTAAGACTGTGCTTTTCAGGTAAGACACACACCTCTCAAGATACTGTCCCCCTACAACCTCCTTTCTCTTCCAGTCTAGAAGGGATCGGTTGGCTCATGAGTCTGCTAATGATTAGGACTGGAGTAATCAGGCTGTGATGTATGTGATTTTCGGGAATTCGAGCTCTAATGCAGAATCTTGCTTCAAATTCCGCTTATGCCACTTAATAGCCTTCTAACTTTGAACAGCAGTTTCTTCTCATGTAAAATAAGAATAAAAATAGGCCACCTTACCTCATAAGGTTAATATGGGACATTTACTGCTCATGAAGCAGTGTCTGGAAAGTACTAATGGCTCAATAGAGATAAAATCATCTTCATCTTCATCATCACTGGTATCCCCTCCTTTTGTCATCATCTACCTCTCAGGGCTGTCCATTGAGTCCAGGAAGTGTTTTTTCTTGATAGAGAATGGAGATCAAGCCTTTTCATGTAACTGCTAATCCTCTACTAATGTCTCTAAACCAGCCCTTACCAATCTTTCAAAGTTGTCCTTAGTGTTTTCCCATCTTGACTCGCTTCGGGATCAGAACGATGAGACCCCTTCTGGCTGATTCCTCTCTGCCAATCTCCCTAGTACACTTCATCCACAAGTGATACTGCAATTAGTATGAGCCTCCCACTCTTATTCTTTACTCCTCATGCTTTCTGAAAAGTTTATGTTCCCCTCCAATCACAATTCTAAGAATGTGAAGTTTGAATTAAGAATTCTGAGGAAGAGGAACCTGAGATCATGGTTATCACAACTTGATTTCATCTCAAAGTAAAAAACATTTTAGCCAGTTGCCCTTTAGCCAAATGTACCTGCCCAGAGAATGAAACGGACTATGAAAAGTCCAGCCCCATCAGGGTGAAACAGGATCCTCTTAGTGGAGGCCTGTCCTGTTCAAACAAGGCAGCTGTCCTCTGCTTAAGGGGCGCACACACCCTGCCCAGGACAGCACGGCCCCGTGGGCAGTGGGGCGCTGCCTCATCCTGGTGCTGCACATACGAACACGGGGCCCCCCATGCTTTGACTCTTCCAGGCACCTCGTAATGCCCAATAGAAACAATAGGAGGCTTCAGAAGCCAAGGACACTTTTCCAAGTTGAAAGTGATCACACCCCACAAACCTCTCTGAAGGGCCTGTGAGATATAGTTGCACATTCTGCCCTTGCGCTCACCACTACCAGCTTCCCTGTTCTTCCCCCGCCACTTCTCAGAGACAGATTCTCTATCATACAAGCTTCCCTCCCCCCCCACCTCCACCTCTTAAGTGGCTTTGCAAAGCCTCTTATTTTGAAGAAGTTTTTTTCACTGTTTAATGAAACCCTTGACATCCCTAGTCATATTGACATCATTAAGGATCTCTCTCTTTTTTGCCCAAAAAGAGAGGTACTTTGTCTAGCTATGACCTACCTGTGCTTCCATTGATTCCCATCTGTACCCTCAGTTTCACTCAAAATTTTGGAAAGTATTTAGGATTTCTGGTTTATGGATTAAGTGTGTTTCATGATCTCAGCATTTCCCTTAAATATCAAGGAATGTTTGAGTGCCCGAGACTCAGCCTGTAGCACCACGTCTTGCTGGTGCTGGAACCAACTTCACAGATATAATTCAACTCTTCGGTTTTATAAAGGTGATGGACAAGCAAACCTTTTTAGGGCACATGTTATGTGTCAGATACTATTAGAGGTGCTTTATGAGAGTTACTCACATCTCTTAATAACCCTGAGAATGTAGATCTAATTCTGTTTTCATCCCCCTTTTACAATCGAAGAAACTGAGACCAAATTAACTTTCCCAAAGTTACAGAGCTAAAAAGTTTGGCTCCAGAATCTGACATTAATTCTTACATCATTCTGCCTTTTCAAAGAAGAAACTGAGATTTCAAGAGTCTAAATGGTTGCCCAAGATACTTGTCTTTGTAAAAGAATTGACCTAGAACTTAATCCAGACATCTGACTTTTAATCCAGCAATTGTAACAATCCTCTTTAGTCCTGCCCAATTAAACCTGTTCTTCTCTAACATCTCAGTCTTTAGAAATTGACTTTACTATTTCAGTTCATCTTAATTTCTTTACAAAATGAACACCATAATAAATCTAATTCACATCCATTACCACACTTAGTTGCAATTCCTTTCCTGCTCTCAATGACTTTCAAATATACAATACAGTATGTTAACTTATACTCACCATGTTGTACATAACATCCCATAACTTACAACTGGAAGTCTGTACATTTTGACCATCATCACACATTTTGCCCCCACCCCCTATGCCTCTTGCCTCTGGTAACCATCTCTCTTTTCTATCTACAAATTCAGTTTTTGTTTTTGTTTTTTTAAGATTCCATGTATAAATGAGGTGCTATGTTATTTGTCATTCTCTGCTTTACTTGTTTCACTTAGCATAATGCCTTTAGGGTATAGCTATCATGTCCCAAATAGCAAGGTTTCTTTTTTATGGCTGAATAACATTCCAGTGTGTGTGTATATATACATATGTGTGTATATGCAAATATATATTGTTCTTTATCCATTTATATATGTATAATTATAATCCATTTTGAGTTAATTTCTATGTATGGTATAAGAGAGGTTTCTTTATCTGATTTCTTTAGTTATAAGTTACAGCCTCTTATTGAATTCTTCCCTTTATCTTTGTGTAATTGCAATGCACTTCTTTGCATTTTGGGCAGTGTGTTTTAAAGTCCATTTAAAAATTGAAAGTCTAGGGGACCTCCGCGGTGGTGCAGCGTTTAGGCAGTGCGCTGTCGGCAGTGGCGACATGAGTTCGACGCCCGGCCAGGGAGATTCCCACATGGTGCGGCAGACCTTTCCTGCCTCGCCTGCTGCTCCCCTCAGCAGTGTGTTTCTGTCGACCTGCCTTTTCTGCTTCCCACTCTGTCTCTGGTGAACCCTCTCACCGCCCCACACTTCTGGTCTGTACCCTACCTTGTATGCATAAATAAATCTTAAAAAAAATTTTTTTAAGTCTATTAATATTGATCATATAAATTAAAGCTTATTTTAGCTTTTAATTTCCACTTGCAAGGAGGATCTTTTCCCATTCTGTCACTTTCAGTCTATGTGTTCTTATAGCTGAAATGAGTTGTTTCTAAGCAGCATATAGGTAGGATTTGTATTTTAATGCATCAAGCCATTCTATGGCTTTTGACTGAATAATTTAGTATGTTTACATTTGAAGTATTTACTGGTAGGTATGCTCTTATTGCCATTTTGGTCATTGTTTTCTGTTTTGTAATTCTTTATTCCTTTCTTCTCTTGCTTTTGTTCTTTATGATTTGCTGATTTTCTGTGGTGGTATGCTTAGATTTCTTTGTCTTTTGTGTATCTACTACATTAGGCTTACATGAAACATCTTGCGTTGTAAAGACTCAAACTTTTATTACATCCAACTCAGGAAAAAGAAGCATTTTCCCATGTATTTTTGGAGCTGTTTTGTGCTTGCCAACTGTATCTGGGTGTTCTTTTCTCAAATATACAGGTTAATAGCATAGAGCTCAGCAAATTTTGAAGTTAACTCTTTCCTGTCTATACTTTCAGTTCTTTCCTCGCAAGAAGTTTTTTTGTAAAAGCATGAACAATATCATTTATGCAACTTTGTGATAACACATTGTATGCGGGAAACGTATTTATACATTTTACATTAACTGGTAGTAGAGCGCTAAGAAAAATAATTCAGTATACATTTTATAGTAAATCACAAAAAGTTTCATTGGAAAAAAATGTAAAACTAAAGTTATTGTAATTTTACTGAACGTTGCCATTTGCGCAAAAAATTAGCAAAAATGGCCCGTGCCACCTGCGCCACCTGTTAGCGCGCGATAAAAACTACCCACAAACAATGTGATAATTGGATGGGTGTGAGGTGTGGGAGAGTGCCCATGTCTACATCATATCACCCCCATATCACTGCCAGCGTGAGGACCACCACCTTCATTTATCAGGCACTAATTGTACACCAGGAATTAAACCAGCACTGTGAGGATTGTTGTTATACATTATCGTTATTATAACATACATAGTTATGGTTTTTCTTACACAAGTGGATGATGTTTACAAAATAGTCATATACCCATTTAGGGATCATTCAACAATTCTGATTCCTTTACTTCTTCATAAAATCCACTTACTAATAATGAAATTCACTCATTCTGATTCTATAGCCTGAAAAACTGAAAAAGCATGCCTGTGTCTAAATCTTACTGTGTTAACTTCATCAAATTCCTTAACCTCTGAACTCTAGTTTCCACTGGCTAAAACTCCATATAGATATAACACATTCTACCTTGCAAGACTGACACGATATCTGTAAACAACCTACCCTAGTTTCTAGCATGTAATACATAATCCATAATCATTATATTGTAGCTTTTGCTAATAATATTAACAGCCCCTTTACAAGAAAATGAGGAAAAATTTAAATTGAGTCACTGATAACATAAAAGTAATGATATTAGCAACATCCACCTAGTACTTTATGTTGGTCACCGTTTATAAACACATTATCTCATTCAATCATCATAACAGCCTTTACTTCCTATTCTTGAATGCTATATTGAGAATCAGTGAGTAAATATTTGTAAGCAGAATGATTTCTGGCTTGTGGTAGGGGCTATATGAGTTTACTAAAGATAGATAATCAAATACCTTTGTTTCTCCCATTTATCAGATGGGGAAATTGACTCACAGAGATTAAGTGACTTGGCCAAAGTCACATGACTAAAAAGTGGGATGGCTAGGATCCAAACCCTGACAGGTCAGTTCCTGTGTCCCTCATATTTCAGTCCCATGCCAGAATGTCTACTGTTTCCCACTGAGTGGAAGGTGATACCCCATGATAGAAATGAGGATGCACTTTACCTTGTGAGTTGTCCTGCTTGCCCCCTTGATGTCTTACTAACCCTAACATCCAGTTCTTTCTCTCTCCATCTCTGCAGGTGGTCCTTTGTCTCTACAGAGAGCAATTCAACTACACGGACTTTCCTCTTTCTGATCATATACAGACCTTGAAAAGTAACCACTCTCAAGGGACTTACTGTTCAAAGTAGCCCATTTCCATCCACAATGTATGTTACAGGTCAACCCAGATCAGAAATATTCTTGTCTTCTTTCCCTTTCTGTGAGTACTTCCAGAATATCCCTAAGTCCCCCTTTGTGCAAGTCTGTATATCATTTACCTAGAGTCCCAGGAAACAAGTTCTTAAAAATGTGCATTTGTGTTATACAATTATACCAGGGAAGAATGAAGACATATGTTACCTTTTAGCTGCTTATGTCCAGACAGCCGGGAGTGGTGGAATTCATGCACATCATTAGTGCATCATTTACTTTTTCTTCTGACTAACCCATATTTCATGTGTTTACATGGGAAGCCTCATTTATATTTGGAATCTGTTATTTTAATTCATAAGATAAGGAAATCACTATCATTTGAATCCACAGCTTGTAGAGTCTGTTTTGCTTTTCAAGTACGATAAGTTCTTAAACACAAGTGAGATGAAAAACATATTGCATATCCCTCGGGGACTATTTAAAATGTAAAATATAAATATTTCTCCTTTGAATGTACTTAACTTAGCAAGCCTGTATCTGGTTTGTGTCCTTTCAGTCATCACACTGACATTGTGTTTGCTATTCCTTCATTTAGCTGAATCGCAATGAGCTGAAGAAGCGAAAATCAGCACTTCAGCCTTTTCTACCCAGCAGAACCCACGAAGTTTGCCAAGATTCCCTTGATCACATAATGCCTTTTAGATAAGGTTAACTCTGCAGTAAGCCCAGCCTCGTGTTTAGTGTTTTATGGTGACAGATATGCTGGCTCAGGGTCACCCGTTGCAATGAATCCATTATGAGGAAACACTAACAGGAAAGTCATCCAGTGGTGGCCACAGGTCACAGCTCACTAGCAACGCTGCACCTGGGTGTGCACTCTTTGCCTTCTTAGGGCCCCCACACAACTACTCCAATCTTTTCCACTCCTATCTCTAACTGGGGGTGTCCTGAAGAATTTCTGAACATAGTAGAAAAACAGAGTAGCAACGTCTTTCTTCTGGTATCTTCCTACTTCTCCACACTCCTGTCCTGCCAAGTCAAACTGGAAGTCCCATCCCTGTATCACAGGGTTTCAGAAATCTAGTAAGTCCCCTCCTTGCCCCATAGGTTAGCCCCAAGGGCATGTGGTGGGCAGGGGGACTGGGAGTGTGGGTAAAGTAAAGGTCTGCAGGGAAAGTGGTAGATCATGATGCTTGTGGGTTCAAAAGGATGAGATTTTCCTGTGTTCTTCTGGCAGGTCCTCTTTTGTTATGAGGAAAAATAAAACAATGGAAGAAACTTCATTGGGTGAAGGAAAACTATGTTTTTGTTAAGAGAGGGATACTTAAATATCTCCCATACTAGTCAGGGAACCCTTTCCTCAAGCAAAATCTCATGAGAAAACGCCGCATTAAAAAGAGAATTTTCTGATAGTCTTAAGTGTGATGACAGACCACATACTAGTTTATGAAATAAGAACACATCTACTAATCATTTATGTATTCTAGAAAAATAATCATACCAACTAGAATTTGCAGAAAGAATTAGATGTACACTTTGCTGGACAATTTGCTAGTGAAAATGTTAAGGAATGTTCTTTGACAGATATTTGTGTTTGTCTATACTAGTCATATATAATTATTCTTTATGAAATTATATGTTATAAAAGAGAGGAAATGAAAAGAGAAAGAATTTTCTGGTTAATGGAGGTGTTGAGACCTGGAGTACCTATATATGGTACCTCAAGTTAACATCTGAGATTTTAGGAGCAGAGCTCCTGGATGCAGGGGCGATATGCAGCCTGTGCTACCAGCTCCCATTCTGTTCTGACTTCCTTGAATTATACTGACTGAGCAAATTGTCTCATACATTTGGACTTATTTCCTCCTACCTAAATGAGTGTTCTGATGAGAATAGTATCTAGTGCTCCAACCACTGATCATTGAACCTGCTGGTTGATGAAGTTTGTGGGGAACAGTCAGAGTTTGGTACAAGAAAGTTATAGCCAGAACTTTTTATTTCCTTTCCTGTACTCTCAGATCCCATGTCATTTGGTTTAGCCAGAGAAAAGATTCTACAAAGAATTTCCCTTATCTCCACTGTCTTAATCTGTTTGGGCTACTATAGCAAAGTATCATAGGCTGGATGTCTTAATAACTAACAGGAATTTATTCCTGTTATGGAGGTTAGAATTCCAAGATCAAGTCACAGCACAGTTGGGTTCATCAGAGGACCCTCTTTTGGGGTAAAGAATGCTAGCTTCTTGCTATGTTTTCACATGGCAGAGGGATGAGAGAACTCTCTAGGATCCCTTTTACAAGGGCATTAATCCTACACATGAGGACTCATATGTCCAATTATATACCCAAAACGCCCTATCTCCTAATACTGTCATGTTGAGCATTAGAATTTCAGTATATGAATTTGAGGATGGGAGGAGAGAAGAGCACAACCATTTAGTTCATAACAACAGTCATGATATATATTGCAGGTCAGTCAACCTCAGTCATTTCCTGTATTTTTTCTATTCTGGAGTTTTATGGAAACTTTCATATCTAAGGCTCTCTGGAATGCCTTCTCTTCCTCCTTTTCTCTTTTTATCTTTTCATTTAATAACCAAACAATTATGTGTATTAAAGATTAGAGACTTTATTAGGACATTCAATTTGTTTTTCTGAGTTTTCTCATGTATCTTTGATTTGTTTATCTGTGTTTTCTGTTTTCTTCCATTTCTTTGAATTTATCATGGCAATTTTGAACTCTGTATCTTATAAGAAGAACACATCTTCCATGTCTTTGTGATTAGGTTCTGGAGATTTTTTCTCTCTCTCTTTAGTGTAGCATTCCTCTAAAAACTCAGGTTGCCATTTATTGTGTTTTTCTGTCTCCCCATTATTTGCTTTCTAAAATTTAAGAGGGCAGAGCTTCTAATTTTATAGAAGATGGTACTGTATGTCAGGGAGAACTAATCTGTATTTGAGTCTTCAGTGAATGGGGGAGGTCCTGTCTGTGGAGAGCCTACAATGGTGAGTCTGCTCTCAGTCCACTTCCCGAGCTCACTGAGGCTGCACATACATCTGCAGAGGTTTTTCTATGGTCAACTCACCCTCAGGCCCCTTGTTGGAGTTTGCCAAGGATACTCTAATGCCTGCGAGGTCTCAGTTGGAGTGGGCCTACCCCCATACTCTTTTAGGGGGCTTGTCAAGACCATGCTAATCTTGACAGGACATCTGCTGAGTTTGTTGCATCTTCACACTTGTTCAGGAGACCCATACAGCTAGGGGAGGAAGTTTCCTGCCTGAGTATCTTCAAATCATTCCATTGTTTCCAGTTACAGAAAACCACAATTTCATTAATTTTATAAGTTTAAAAAAATAAAATGACCTAGGTAAATGAAGTGGATGGAACAGTGTGTAATTTGTCCCAATTTTTAAATTTTGAGGAAGTGCACCTTATCTATTAATATTTAGTTGCTCATGCTTTTAATATTATATGTAAGAATCCATTGCCTAATCTAAGGTTATAAAACATTATCTCTGTGTTTTCTTGGACTTATTTTTAAAGACTTATCATGTCTCAGACTTACCTCATATACAATCTTAATTAATCCTAGCAGCAAACCTATATGTTATTATTGTCCTTTTTTAATTAATGAGGACATTTAAGCTCAAAATAGTAATTTACTCAAGATTGTACAACTAGCAATAATTATAGGGTAGTAATTTCAACTAGTGTTTCAAATGCTTGATAGATACTAATTTGAGGAGTTCAGGGATGAGGTATCACAATTTACAGGAATTCTCAGGAAATTCCCAAAATCATATGCTGTCCTCAAAATATTGCCAACATTCTTCACATACTTTACCAATTATTGTGGATATCTGAACATTTTTACTTAAGTAAGAAATATTAAGTAGTACTTAGGATATAATGAATGTTCAAACACTGGAAAATGCCAGGCAACAATATTGGCTAGTAGTCAAATACTGAAATATTTGGATCTTCTAGCAAGGTAAACAGAATCACATGTAGAAATGGACAATTTAAGGACTGACTTGTTTCTAAAACTTGTTATTTTTTAGAACACATTTCATAGGCTATAAATAAAGCTTACAATGTATATAACCTTATTAATATTTATTTTATGTGCCAGAATGACTCTCTTTAGTAGTAGATTGCACAATAACATCTACTTATAACATGGCAACAATTACAGACAAGAGTAACTAGCTTGCAAGTACTCCTCTCCTATGTTGACTGTTAAGTTTTAACTCTTCTGGAGAATTTTATTGTCTTCCTTTCCCCAATCTCTCAACTGATTTTTCTCAAGATCTAGAAAAATATACATTTTTTTGAGAAATGCCAAGAAATAATTCTTGCATGAAAACACTAATTAGAACCAGATCTGGGTTTTTCCCCTTAAAAATCCATGTTTTTCCCGCTATTATATCTGGCAACCTCCTAAAAGAGGCTAAGAAGGAAGGGGAAAGGAAAAAATCATTGAATTTTATGATTAGGAGTTCTTTGAAATAACATCTTAAGAGTGATTAAGGGGTATATTTGTTTTCTATTGCTGCTGTAGCAAATTATCACAAACTTAGTGACATAAATCTATGCAAATGCATTCTTTTAGTTCTGGAGGGCAGAACTCTAAAATCAGTTTTATCCAACTAAAGTCAAGGTGTTGAATGGCAGGGCTGGCTCCTTCTAAAGGCCATAGTATTTTCTTGTGTTTTAAGTTTATAGTGACTGCCTGCATTCCTTGGCTTGTGGCCCTTTCCTGATCTTTAAAACATATCACTCCAATCTCTGCTTCCGTCATCATATCACCTTCTCCTCTCACTCTAAGTCCCCCTTTATCTCTCTTCTGAGAACTGTTGTAATGAAATTGCATCCACTGGAAAATCCAGGATATTCTCCCTTATCTAAATATCCTTAAATTAATCACACATCTGTAAAATCCATTTTGTCATATAAGGTAACATTCACAGATTCCAAAAATAAGACAGTGACTTTTCTGAGGGATCATTATTCAGCTTGCCAGATTAAGAATTGTGGTCTAACATTCTTTAAGTTAGAATGAAAGACAGGTAGTGTTGGCCAGGACCTAACTATGGATGGACCACCTAGTGCAGGATAACTGAAATATATTCCCAGGCCTATAAGTCATCCTCTTACTAGGCAAATTTAAGTTCTTACAGAATTTAGAAGATTCCAGTCCTGATCAACATCAAGAGCTTGTGAGAGGTCTAAGCTAAATTACTAGGAGCGCATAGTGGTGGGAAAGAGGTAAGGATCCAGATAGCTGATGCTTTGATGTTTAAGTGAGCATCCATGGTGGGGAGTCTGTCAGTAGAATCAGAGCTCCAATTTAGGCTGGCTTGCAAGGAAGACAGAAAACTCAAGTGTGATTTCAGGGCTCTCAGGATAGCCAGAGAAATCAGCTTGTTCCTGCACTAAGAATTCAGAATATAGAAAAATCCAAAGCATCATTCTTATAGAAGGTTTTAGAAGAGTAAAGCAATTAGAAATTATATTACACAAAACTGGTAAAGGCATGGTAAGTTATGTGTGAAATAAGTGATCTGTGACCTAAGAAAATCATGAGATCCCCTATGTTTAGAATTAGAAAGCCTCAGTCATCAGATTTACAGAAACAAAGAACTATTGTTAACGGCTAATTGAATTGAACATTAACATCTCGTATATATGTGCACATGTACCCATGGATGCATATGAATTTTACAAATTTTGCCCAGTAACCTAGTGAGATAGAGCAAGATTGCCTTAGTTTCCTGATACCAAAAACTATTTTGCAGCAATTATATTCAAATACTTCTTAAGGACCCATGCGAGGATATCTTTGAATATATACCTGCAATGTGATTCCTGGATCATACATAGGGTATGCATAGATCCTGGTCCACCTTCAGAATGAGAGCATCAGTCTACCTTTACTCCAGCAGTAAGTGAGAGTTCAGTTGTTCCTGTCAACCTTTGTTATTTTCCACTGAGTCTCTGAATGACTTATTTCTCTTAGTATAATGCCCGCAAGATCTACCCATGTTTTTGAAAATGGCCAGATTCCCTTCTTTCTCATGACTGAATAATATTCTATACATACGCACAGAGTATTCCACATATACATGCATTTTCTTTATTCCTGCAGGTGTCAATAGACATTAAGGTTTTCATAACATGGTTATTCTATTTTCTTTCTTTTTTTTTTTAAAGATTTATTTATTTATTTTTATTTATTTATACATACAAGCTGGGGTACAGGCCAGAGGCGTGGGGCGGCGAGAGGGTTCACCAGAGACACAGCGGGTAGCAGAACAGGCAGATCAGAAATACACTGCTGAGGGGAGCAGCGGGCGAGGCAGGAGAGGTCTGCCGCACCATGTGAGAGTCTCCCTGGCCCGGCATCGAACTCTCGTCACCGCTGCCGACAGCTCCACAGCGCAGCGCTCAACCGCTGCGCCACCAGGGAGGCCCCGGTTATTCTATTTTCATTTCCTTTGTGGATGCACCCTGAAATGGGATTGTGAATCCCAAATCGGGTAGTTCTATTTTTAACTTTTTGAGAAATGCCTATACTGTTTTCCATAGTGGCTGCACCAATTTGTATTCCCCCCAACAGTACACAATGGTTTTCTTTTCTCCATATCATTATCAGAACTTGTTATTTTTTGATTTTTTGGTGATAGCTGTTCCTACAGGTGAGAGGTGATATCCTGCATCTCCCGGCTGATTAGTGATACTAAGGTACATTTGCATGTACCTATTAGCCACTATTATGTTTTCTTTGGGAAAAAAGCTGTTCCATTCCTCTTACTATTTTTTAAGTAGCTTTTTTTCTATTGACATATATGACTTCTTTATATATTTTGGATTAACATCTTATCAAATATATCACTTGCTAATATATTCTCCCATTCTGTAGGTTGCATTTTCATTTGTTGATAGTGGCTTTGCTGTGAAGAAACCTTTTAGTTTGATGTAGTCCCAGCTATTATATTTTATTTCTGTTGCTTGGGCTTTCGGTATCATGTGTAAAAAATATATATATATATATATTGCCAATACTAACATGAAGAAGTTTACTGTATATTCTTCATTTAAAAGTTTTACAGTTTAAAGTTTTTTGGTTTTTTTAAGATTTATTTATTTATGCATACAAGCTGGGGTACAGGCCAGAGGCGTGGGGTGGCGAGAGGGTTCACCAGAGACACAGTGGGGAGCAGAACAGGCAGATTGTCGGAAATACACTGCTGAGGGGAGCAGTGGCTGAGGCAGGAGAGGTCCCCCACGCCATGTGGGAATCTCCCTGGCCAGCCGTTGAACTCGCGTCGCCGCTGCCAACAGCTCCACAGCACAGGGCTTCACTGCTGCGCCACCAGAGAGGCCCCTACAGTTTAAGGTTTTATGTTTGAGTCTGTAATTCATTTTGAGATAATTTGTGTATGTGGTATAAAATAAGAGTTAAATTTCATTCTTCTACACGTGGTTACCCAGTTTTCCCAGTGCCATTTATTGAAGTCTCTCCTTTCCCCACTGAGTATCCTTGGTTATATTGTCAAACAGAAGTACAACAAAAGTACATAAGCACAAACAAAAGTAAAATAAACATGAAAATGTACTTTGCAATCCTTGAGTCTAAAAATGGAATAAGAAGTAAAGCAAGGGTTAAAAAGTCAAAACCCTTTGAGTTTATTTGGGGGACTAAAGTATAATCAGGAAGGAAAAGTCTTTTAAAAGAGTTCCATGTGGTCAAAGTATAGGTTTGCTCCTTTTACATTAAGAAGTATTAAAAGAGGAAAGAAAGGAGAAGAAATGTAGTGAATATAGCCAAAACAAAGATTTCCTTATATAATGGTGTTGAGGAAGAGAATCTTTTCCTCTCACCTCTTAGACTGAATACCTGGAAATTGAAAACTAAGCTCACAGGAAGCAGATCAGCAAGGGAGAAAAGGCTCACATTTTTTCATTAGTGTTTACATGCATAAGAGTCCACCAAAAAGATGTGAATCTCAAAGAAGTGGTTAGAGTCAGGGCCCTAGCAATGGAATTGGCCTTAAAAGGACAGTAACGAAGAAATAATACAGGGAACTAATGGAAGCTAATAATTATTTTAGTGAGGTCTGTTTATGCAAATTCATTTTGATGTGGCCTTTCTTGGCTCTAGTTATATGAGATTCTCCTCCTTTTCTGGTAGGAGGCAAGTAGGGAGGAGGATACATTCATGAAGGGAAATTTATGCCCAGCTTTTACGCAGAGAAAGTATGGGCAGATTGTCTTTGACTATGAATTGTCTTCAGCTCCAAGTAATCCTTATGCTAGCATATTTTGGGGTAGCATATTGTAGTTTCTTTCAATGACTATCTAAATCCATATTAGGCTATGAAGATTGAAGATAAGGAAAATTGAGGAAATAATTTATTCATTCATTTGTTAATTTATTCAATACAAATTTATTGAAGGCTCCATACTGATAAGAACTTGGTAAGAAGCTAAAAATAGATGAATGAGACATATATCTTTGCTCTTAAGACTTAAGCAAGTAGGAGACAAATATGGAAAAAAAAGTGAAAAATAATGCAGCAGGTGCTGTAATATAAGTATGTACATAATGCAAAAGGAATACAATAATATAAATTGTCTATTTTGTCTAAGGAAAAAAATGCAACACAGTACTGGAAATACAAATGTTAGAGTTATTTTCCATCTCTTCTGACAATCTGAGTGCAATCTGAAATCAGCCACTCTGTGACTCAATAATGACTACTGTCAAACAGTAGTCAGCTAAGCTAGAAGATTTAGCTAGCAAATTAGAATTCAGGGGAAGCTATGTTCAATAAACAGTTCATTCAGAGGTCACTTTGGCTGAAATGGCATGTCTTTAAAATTTTACCAGTTGTGCTTATTTTCTTCAAAAGGAAAGTAAACTAACAAAATGATAGCAGTTGTGTGTGTGTGTGTGTGTGTGTCTCCAGTAATAGTCACTATGTATATACATATAGTAATTTATCACTGTGATATATACGAACATATATTTTTGGGACATGAGGTGGGGGGGGCTATTCAGTGGAATCTCCAAAGTCTGCTTCAGACTATCTATTGCACTAACATGTATACCCAGTATCTATGTGTGACTTCTAATCTAGTCTGGGAAACCTTTTGATAAAATGTTTTAATTTTTTTATGTGGTAATGCCTGTTCCCTGTGTGAAAATGCATTAGCAAGATTTGTTTTGCTATTTCATTGCCTCTGGTCTATCTTTTTCTTAGAAGTTATCCAATAGCTTTCATGCAAATTCTTACTATTTGCATCGTAACTTGAACTTATGTAATAGTCTTTTTCCAACTAGCCAAACATATCTAAAATCTACTGCTGTTTTCCTAACTGTTTGATATCTTTCTACATACCCCTTAAAATCTAATCTCAAATCTATTACAAATCAACTTTACCTTTCTTAAGCTATCAGTCATAGGCAAATTTCTTTGAATTAAATCAGCTGCCCTGAGCAACAATCAAGTGCTACATGTTTCAGGGAAATCAACATAGTTCTTTGAAGTAAACAGAGGTATCTTCCATTCTTTTTTAGAATGCTTTGCACCAGCAGATAAACCCAGTGTGACAATAATATAAATGTGTTGATCTTCAATCTCAGTCTGACTCAACTGCCACTATGCCAGAAGAAAGATTCTTTTGTATGAAAATTCTTTCTGTGTCTTTGAACAGACTACTGTGTGTGTGGGCTATGGGGTGATGGTACAGGTGGCCCTGTTAGGCGATGACAGCTATAAATGGCCATTGATTTTGAAAGTCAAGCTGCTCACTCCTGTTTGCAGAGAATATAGCAATTACTGGAAATTATTTTTTTAAATCTTATGTCCAACATCATCTTTTCTCTTTTAAACAGTATATTCATGCTAGCTGGTACAAAAGAATTTCCAGAATTCATCTTTGTCTGGTGCCATTTTTTTTCTAGCAAGTTACTCTGTGATCCTTTTTGAGCATTTAACCCACTCACCTACCCCACCTGCCATTTTACAGATGCAGAAGTAGAAGCCTGGAGAAGGATGGCCTCAAAGTCTCAGAGCTAGCAGAGTCAAGACCAGGTTGTAAAGCTTCTAAATACAAAATCCACTTGACGAGAAATTGAATATTCTTTTAGAGTTCAGTTTTAATTAGTGGTACACAGAAAGTTATTGCTTATATAGTTGTAATTAGAATCCTTGAAATTTAATCCTTGAAATTTAAATACATGTGCCATGTAGGACTTACATTTAGAAACACTGTTCTCTCTCAGTACTCCTGAGCCTTGAGGACATACTGTTCTTTCTCAGTACTCGTGAGCCTTGAGGACATACTGAGCCTTCCCCCTTTCTTCTCTCCAAGTCCTCCCACTGTGTCTTTCAATCCAGTGTCAGTTCCTTGGCCCTTTCACCTGTGCCTTAACTATCACAGTGGCCATTGAAGCGTGGCTGCTCCAGTCTCCCCCCACCGTCCAGTTCATTCTCCAGCAAGAAAGAATCTGATCCTCTCAGCTCTGAGACTCAACGGTGATACGTGGTGCCCTCACCTAAAACTCAGGTCCACAGTCCTGCAGGGCTCTGATGATACCTCCCAGCCCTAGTGATGTCTCCATAACACCTTTCAAATTCTGTGTTTTCACTTGATGAGTAGGTGTAAACTTAATATAAGTATGGAATCATCTAGATGCTTTATCATCTAGTGTTGACACACAACTTCAGTATCCATGTTTGTTTATATGCTTACATGTCCCCTATAGAGCCAATTAAATGTATTAATGTAGATTCTCTTTAACTTGTGGCTAGAGTATAAGAGACCTTAGACTTAATGAGACACTGAAGCAAGTTTTGAAAAGAGGTCGTTTTCAAGTGGTCATTTTCAAAATTTGTCACGTTTTGTAGATTTTTTGATGCTTGGATATTTTTATGGTGGCCCTTTTTTTTAAGATTTATCTTTTTTTATTTTTGCATATAAGCTGGGGTGTAGGCTAGAGGTATGGGCTGTGAGAAGGTTCACCAGAGACAGGGTGGGAGCAGGACAGGCAGACTGACTGAAGTACACTGCTGAGGGGAGCAGCGGGTGATGCAGGAGAGGTCTGCTGCGCCATGTGGGAATCTCCCCAGCCTGGCATCGAACTCGCGCCTCAGCTGTGGACAGCTCCACAGAGCTGCACTTAACCCATTGTGAGGTGGCCCTTTTGAATCATTTTGAATCATCTCCACTGTTAAAAAGCCTTAATTGAATAGGTGTTCGTTACATTTACACTTGAGAACACTTCATGGATCTATTTGCTCTATCCCACTAGTTGGTATTTTAGTTTCCTGCAGTTCCCACAGGCTGCGAGTTTGTTAAGAACTTTACAATCAATGCTTTAGGACGGCAAAGCTTTATTAAATATTTCCCCATGGCAGCTCTTCCTCACTTCCTCCCACTCTTATCTGTTGTCACTATGGTGACTAAGTTTTTGAATAACAAGGTTACACTTTCCAGCTCCTCAGTTAAGCTCTTGTTTTCTGGTTTCGCTAGTCTGTGTTTCAGCTCTGGATCACCATGTATGCTCTCTGACTTCCTTCTGATTTTAAGATATCTGGTCTTTTAATTGTTTCTTCCCAGGAACACTTTAACTTTGGTTTGAAGTGGAGGATAGAGAAATTAGGCATGTTCTGGTAATTGCTGAGGGGTGTCGTTGATTTGTTTATACTTTAGCTGGAATTTTCTTCTCATTTGTATTTTCTCATGTTCTTCTCTCTCCACTGGGCCTGTCTTCCAATTCCTCCTCTTCTAGCTATAACTGTCTCTGTTCTTTATTCTCTCTCTCTCATACATGCCACACATGCACACTCTCACACATATACACACCAAGCATATATGCACACAAGCATGCATGAACATACACACAATCTGGATAAATATCTATCAAATGTAATACTACCTTAGAAAAATAAGAGCAATTATGAAACATAATGTGAATATGAATTCCTTGAAGAGAAATGTTTCTTTAGCATTGTTCCTGTTCTTTACAGAAACATCTGCTAGTAAATATTTGATAAAATTATGAATGAACACACTGTTCAAGTGTATTAGTTGATATATAAGGAAACTGAGGCCAGTTTATTGTCCAGGCTATAAAATGACAAGCTAGGTTTTATTAGATATTTGTAAATGATTGATGTTTAATATTCCCAGCACTTTATTCAGTCAACTGATCTGAGTTGGGCTGTTTGAATACTATATATACACATGATTTGTTCCTACTTTGGGTGCTTTGAGACAGACATTCTTTGAGTTGCTAAATAATATTTGGTGTGTATTCAGTGAGCTAGTTTCAGATTTAGTAGAGTAAAGCAATTCTGCACAAGTAACAGTTCTTAAGAAAAAACTTATCGACACAGAAGCCAGAATCTTTAAAAATCCACCTCCAAATCTCTAGTGGTGCAATTGGTTGGTGTGTGGTACTTATAAAAATCCAGACCAGATCACAAACCTCCTCAGTACAGAACCCAACAATGCTTCCTGTCTCACTCGGTTAAACACCCCAAGCCACAACCTACACATCCAGGACGCTCCAAGATCTGACTTTCCTTTTCAAATCCAACTTCTTCAATCTGCTTGCCTGGAACTTGCCAGGCTTGCTCCCTCCAGGGTCTAAGCCCTCGTACTTTTTGTCTGAAAAGTTCATCCCCAGAGCAGTAAAGTGCACTTGGTCAGCCTCCTTTGCCCAATGTCACATTCTCTTTTAGGAAGCTCGATAGTAGTCACCAAAGCTTAAAGATCACATTCTTTGCTTATAGAGAACAATCATGGAGGGCTTCATCCTCAGGCATTTTGGTAAAAATTGGCCACCACCATTGGCCTGGGAAATCAAAGCAGATAGGCTTTGCCCAGGAATCTTTCCACCACCAACTCCTGCCTCCTTTCTTCAAGCCTGAGGCTCTTTGTGAGGAAGTCAGTGTGTAGATGTTCCCTGTGGACTAGTCAAAGCTGCATGGGTCAGCCTCACTCAGACATTCCATCCGAAAGTGGCTTCCCATCTTGCTCGCATCATAACACTGTTTCCTCAGAGCAACTGAATTTCCCGAGTCTGTTAAGTCTGTGAACACTATATTAAAAAAAGTCTATGTTTATACCTCACAGATTGTTTGGATCTTAAAAGATGAGCTTATTAATCTAAACAAATATTGAGTTGTAGATTGCATAGGGAAACGATTTTTGACTAGGAAGAGTTCTGGGCATTCTTTGGGACACAGTCTGAGGCTGTGACAAAAGTTTGGGAAGGGGCCTCCCTGGTGGCGCAGCGGTTGAGCGCTGCACTGTGGAGCTGTCGGCAGCCGCGATGCGAGTTCGATGCCCAGCCGCGGAGAATCCCGCATGGTGGGGCAGACCTCTCCTGCCTCGCCTGCTGCTCCCCTCAGCAGTGTATTTCTGATCTGCCTGTTCTGCTCCCCGCTCTGTCTCTGGTGAACCCTCTCGCCGCCCCACGTCTCTGGCCTGTACCCCAGCTTGTATGTATAAGTAAATAAATCTTTAAAAAAAAAGGGGGGGGGTCGGAAGATGTTGAAGCTTTGCTTTTGAGAGCTGGTCAAATCCTGATGAGGAAGAAGTTGTGACTTCTTGAGTTGTGACTTAAAAGTGACTTATTGAGGGTATAGAGAAAAAGGAGTCCTTGTTCACTGTTGGTGGCAATGCAGACTGGTCTAGCACTATGGAAAAAATACAGAGCTTCTTCACAATATTAAAAATAGACACACCATATGACCCAGCACCTCCACTCTTTGGTATTTATCCAAAGAATGCTGAAACACTAATTCAAGGGGATATATGTACTCCTGTGTTCTTTGCAGCACCATTTACAAGAGCAAAGTTATGGAAACAACCTAAGTGCTGAACAACAAGTGAGTGGATAATAATACTTAGCTATAAAAAGAGATGAACCCTTGCCATTTGCAACAACATGGATAGAAGTGGAGATTATGCGAAGTGAAATAAGCCAGAAGAAGAAAGACAAACACCAGATAATTTCACTCATGTGGAAAATAGAGAGGCAAACCAAAGGAACAGACAAAACTAAGTCAAAACAAACCCTAGAAATCTGACCAGAAAATTGAGGTTACTAGATGGGGAGGGGACCCAGTAGTCTGTGGCAGAGGATTTTGGGTGCTTTGGTGGGGGACGTGATGTGATTACATACATCTGAGACCATGTGAATCTATTTCTCTAAATCATAGACAATACTGTAAACCAGTGTTACCTTAGGGGGGGAAAAATGAATAAAAATGCCATAAAAGTCAAATCATTGATATACTGAGATTTTTAATAGCAATATGCTCCAAATGATACTATTCAGCTATGCATTCCGTATATATATAAATTGTCATTTTTGGTAAAGTGGGACTCTAGTCTTACATTGTTTTTGGCTGAGACAGCTCATTAGTTTCAAAGTAAAGAGTTTGATGAGTGTGGCTTAAGGATATGTTCTGTTTTTAGAGGAACTGCTTAATCATGGAACAGGACAACTTATCACAGGCATGTAATTTTAGTGTAGAAATCAGCTTTCTCTCTGCTTTCCACCTTCTTGGAAATTTTAGTAACTATTAAGGAAGGTAAAGTGGCAGAATTGGAACCTGAGCTCTGGTACATGGGCCAAACCTTTTCAGAAGAAAGATCTCTGATTTGCCTGACGAGAGATTGCACATGGTGAACAACCCCAGAACATGGAGCCAGAATTCACAGAGCACTTCAAACAAACAGCCTCACCCTTGAGCTGTCATTTATTGGCCAATGACCAAAGAAAGATATGTGGAACTCCTGGGAAGAATGCCCAACAAGAGTTCAAAGCTCCCTTTTGAGCAGACGCTGAGTATCAGCAGATAAAAGGCCATCTTTCTCAAAAAGTCTGGTGGTGCTTTGCTTAGTGACCTGATCTCCAAATATTTCAGAATGAACTGATCTCTCTGTGCTTATTATCCATGTCTGCTGCCTTTAATCATAAGCTTTATCCAGGCAATGTTTTAGGGGTGAGTTTAACAAAATATAATAGTTTTGAAAATTACAAGTAGTTAGAACAACAATTTTATGGAGAAAGGAGCAATTGTGTATAAACTCCCATGATGCAGTTTCCCCAAATGATAGGATTCTGTCTTGGTACAGATACAGATATGATTGTATGACTAGTTTCAAATGCGTCAAGTCAGGCAGGAGCAAACTAAAATCCTCATTCAAATATTTAATCGACATCTTAAAAGAGTCCTCAACTTTGCCACCATCTTTTAAAGATAAGCACAGTGCAATGTGGTCTAATATCTCTCGATGTTTGGTTTTAAATTTATGAGCAAGTTTAGGATAATAGTGAGGAAATCGGAGTGATTTCTTTATCAATGAGGATCAGGAACATAATAAGACTGAAAAATTGTCCGTCAATAGATATTTGTCACTCCCTGAGGGAAATGACTATATCTTATAGATGGTTTTCCTAAAACCTAGCAATGTCTGGTAAGTAGTGGTATTTGCTGAATGAATGAGCAAACAAATATTGGGGGTTCACTTTTTAGAAGCTATAATCTTTGGTGGGTCTATAGGAGGAAATCTTGATGGTATTTTAAAACAATACATGTTTGAACAGTGCAGATAATTCATGGAGAAATTTTTTTAAAGATTTATTTATTTATGCATACAAGCTGGGGTTTAGGCCAGAGGTGTAGGGTGGTGATAGGATTCACCAGAGACAGAGTAGGGAGCAGAACAGAACAGATCAACCGAAACACACTGCTGAGGGGAGCAGTGGGTGCGGCAGGAGATGTCTGATGCGTCATGTGGGAATCTCCCTGGCTGGGTATCGAACTTGTGCTGTAGTGGCTCTGGATAGCTTCACGGTGCTGTTCTTAACTCGTTGCACCACCAAGGAGGCCCAGTTCATGGAGAAATTTTCTGGTAACAGCAGTTAGGAGAATTGGTTGTAGATTAGGGAGAGACAAAGAAAGAGGCAACATAATGTAGTTTGAATCAAAGCTCATTTAGGTCACCAAGAAATTGCAAACTAGGTAGGCTGAGAGTGGTCACAGGATACCTTCTGCAGTTGGGAAACAGTTGAGCTGTTCCCAAGTAAAGATGACAGGGATAAGGTGAGTGCAGTTTCACAAATTGCCCTGGCAACTATGCATGGGAATGGACATTAGGGACTAGGTCATCTCTTTGAGTTCAGGTCCAAGCTAAGTTTCCATCCCACCAAATCCCTGGAAAATGAGCTTGCCCTCACCAGAATCCTGAGTCTGGCAGGTTTTGTGCTGGGCATTTTTCTTTTCTGCGATTTTCTTACCATGTCTGTGTGAACTGGCAACATTAACTGTCTGAGGCCTTCCAAGAAAACTTTAACACAGGCAGCCTGGCATGGGACTAATACATTCAGCAGGCTTTTGAGTCTTGCCTAAATGTCACATCTGCCACTTTAGATGAGTATCCTCATGGAACCAGTGGCAAGCAAGTTCAGGTCTGCCCATTTCATTTATTATCTGCTATTTGTCTTTTTGTGACTGATGGGTGCATTATCCAGTTTTAGTGAATTAGTAGTACCTGGGGTCCACCCTGTGCATGTTAGGTCTGAGCGCTTCAGTTGCAGAGAGGATATGGACCTGAAAAGTTATGTGTTGCCAGGGCCTACCCGAGTCTTGGTGGAGGGAACTGTGAGGACAGTTGGGGCGAGGAGGTACAGATTAACCCTTCAGAGCCTCTGAGTAAATGTTCTGAGAAGCAACATAGTAGGAAATTCATTAAAATGTTTTATCCTCACCCTGGAGATTTGGATAGTGGGTCCAAAATCATTTTTATATATTGTTGCTTCTGACCAATGTTGGGGCAACTCTTACATTTCTGTTTGTATCAAACAGATGTCACCCACAAGACATTTATTCACTTTTCATAGACTTTTTGCCCTTGGTTAATATTCTGACTTCAGGCAATGGGTATCAGCATGCACTGATTATGTGCTCTGAGTGAAGCCCTGTGCTAGCTCATACTATATGCCAAACCTTTAGATCCAGTCCATTTAAAGAGATTATCACATAACTTAGGAAATAGAACTGGTAGAGGGGAATCCAAAGTGCCGCGGAAATGGTGTGTGCATGTGTTTAGGGGAGGAGGCATGAATGATTGACATATACTGAGACATGGAGCGGAGCACAGGTCAAATCACTGAATAAGTTAAAAGAAATGATACAAGAAATCCCTTATATTGATGCGATACAAGAACTGTAATTGTTATGTATTTTTCTTTCAACTCTACAATTTCATGCTCTAAAGTTCCTATAACACAATGTTTTTGAATTCCTGAGTACTTTCGAAATTGTATCCTTTTTGACCAGCCTACTAACTATAGCACAAAATGAAATATATGACTTGGAAGTCATGGAAACCTGTACTCCAACCCAGGGCATTAGTAATATGACCTTGAGCATGCTATTTAACTTTTATGAGTTAACATTTTATTATCTGCAAATTGAAGCCAAGAATGTTTCCTTTAAAAACTCGTGGAGATTAAATGTAGGTGAAGATTCCTAGGACATAGATCCCTACTCCTTTTCTTCTTTCAGAAATTCATGAAAACCTGGAGACACTCTGGAATGCTTAGTCCCACGCTGTAGACCATAGATCACCAAGTGCCAGCCGTGGGAGGCATTTGCCCTGCAGGTTGTAATGCTGTCATCCCAGTACTTACATAATCTCTGCATATTCCTTTCCCCAGTCCCACATAACTTTTCTGCCTCCCCTTCCCCCTCGTAGGCAGTAGAGTTTGGGACACAAAAAAAGCATTAAAAAAAGAAATGAAGGTATGCTCTTTTATAGCCTGGGTGCAAATACACTCAGTCCTTGGTTCCTAGTGGCTCTTCTTATTATCAAGCATTTATTTGGCCTTCCTACCAACTATGTCTCTGCATTCACTACAATTACCTTGTAAACAAATTCATCTTTTCTTAAGTGAGTTTGATTTCTTTATAAAAATAGAAAGCTTAACTTTTGCAATAACAAGGTTGAGTGTTTAGCTTATTACATTCTGGAAATACATCAACTAGCAATGATTTAAAGTACCAGAAACATTGTGTTTGAATTGTTTTCTAGCCTTCTGATTATCACTATTTCAGTCTGACTTCACATCTAAACCTTACTCACCCACATGAGTGGGGGTGGGGTGAAAGATGGGCTATTGAAAGGGTACATGAGATGGGAGAAGAAGCTGTCTTTTTCACATTAATCAAAACTATGTTTGCCTTGATAAGAACAATCCACCCTTTACAAGACTTAGAAGGAGTCATAAGCCTAATAAGGACTTAATGTGGAAAACTGAGGGCCTAAAGATTAAGAGGGAAAGCTTGTGAGTTTAGGGTGAACTCATGATTTTGTTTACTTAAATTATAAAAGTACATGGTTTTATTGAAGATGTACTGTGTGCTAAGTGTTGGAAATCCCAAAGATAGTTCCTAAGAGCCTAAATGCTTGTGTCAGCAGAAGAAAAATACTCTAATTATCAAAGCTAACAGTTTTGGACAAACTGTCCTAGAGAGACAGAACACTACTTAAATAGAAAAATGATGTTTATGTAGGAAAATACCTAATAGATCCTTAGCTAATGAGTAAATTTCAGAGCTTGTCTGAATTAGAAAGGGAAACAGGTGGACCTAATAAATGAGAGAGAAAATGTCTACATAGACAAAAGAGCAAATTTTGATGAAGATGACCTTTCTCTAAGGAAAAAGATAGCCAATAAGAAATTCTCTTTGCTTCTAATGATTGAGAGATTCAAAGTCAAGTGATGCTCAATATTCAGTTCTAAATTATCTCCTTTTCTATATTGTCTGTTATCCATAATTATTCTAATTTTTAAAATCCTATATCTTCAAATATGAAAAATAACTTTCTTTGGAGAACAAAGGAGGAAAAAAATGTCAAGATAAATTATGAACTATTTTTCACTGGGCAAAAAGAATTTTTAGCATATATTATCTCCAGTTTTCATTGTCTTTAACTATAACTTTGTTAGGTAGAAGAGCAGTAATAATACAAATGACTTTTGTTCATAAAAGTTCAAATTGTGTGAAGATACCATTGATTAGTGTCATGTGGTATTGATCACTTCTACTTTGATCTGCAATTTGTTTAGAATATATATGCATAATTTAAAAATTCATACTTAAAGCAATGGTAATATCATATTGGTTCCCTCACTAATTAATAAATCAAACCAAATGATTGGAATGTGTTCATTTTATATGTGATGAGTAACATGATTTAATTTTTGAAGTTATTCTTGGATGGAGAAGAGGAGGCAGAGAAGAAAGTCATAATTCATTGAACAGTAGATAGGAGAAGAATACCTAGAGGCTGCAGCCCAGGGCAGGAAATACAGACAGTAGGACTGCTGACTCCACCAAGGACCCTGGGGAGGAGAAAGCTAAGCAGTATCTGAAGGCACATGTCCTTGAGCAAGGAGAAATATGTGCAAAGGAGCTGAGATGCTCCCCCCTGAAGGCTTCACTAAAAAACTATAAGTAACATCAGAATAGTACAGTGAAATGGCAGGTTAAAATACCAATATACAAAAATTGGCTGTATTCCTATACAGCAAACTAGAAGAGAAAGAAATCAAGAAAACAGTCCCATTTACAACTGCATTGAAACGAGTTAGATACCTAGGAAAGAAACAGCAAAGGAACAGTGAAAACTCTAAGGTGTTAAAAAAAAAATAGAAGAGACAAAGAACTGGAAAGATATTTCTTGTTCATGGACTGTAAGTATTAACATTGATAAAATAGCCATCTTACTCAAAGTAAATATAGATTTAATGCAATCACTATCAAAGTTGCAGTGGTAGTCTTCAAAGAAATAGAACAAACATTGTTGAAAGGTATATGAAACCACTAAACACCCCAAATAGTCAAGGAAATCCTGAGAGAAAAGAAGAATGGAAGTATCATACTCCCAGACTTCAAACCATGCTACAAAGCTACAGTAATTTAAACAGAATGGTATTGTAATAAAAGTAGACACAGACTAATAAAATAGAATTAAGAGCCCAAACAGAAACTCACAGTTATATGGAAACTTATTTGTTGACAAAGGAGCCAAAAGTATACAATTGAAAGGGAAAATCTCTTCAACAAATGGTATTGAAGAAACTGGACAGTCATATGCAAAAGAATAAAACTAGCCCACTCTCACACCATACACAAAATTAAGTTAAATGGATTAAAAAACATGCATGTAAGGCTGAAAACTATAAAATGCATAGAAAACAGGCAAAGCATACCAAAACTTTGACTTCAGATATGTCATTGGAGACACAATTCCAATGGCAAGCAAAAATAAAAAGGACTATAATCAGGAAAATGTTTCTGCATAATGGAAAAAACTACCATCAAAATGAAAATACATCCTGATATTTGCACATCATATATCTAATAAGGGGCTAATATATTAAGATCTACAATGTACTCATATAACTTGACAGAAAACAAATAACCCAAAAAAATGTGAACAAAAAAGCTAAATAGTTGCTTCTCCAAAGGATTGCCAACAGACACATGAAAAAATGTTCATCATCACTTGCAATCAGGGATATGCAAATCAAAACAATTAGATACTGCTTTACAGCTATGAGAAAGGCCCATATCAAAAAGACCAGAAACAACAAATGTTAGCAAGTGTGTGGAGAAATAGGGTCCCTTTTGCACTGTTGGTAGAAATGTAGACTGGTTTATCCCCTATGGAAAGTTTTCATGGAAAGTTTGAAAGTCTCTCAAAACATTAAAAATAGATCTACCATATGACTGAGCATTTTCACTCCTAGATATCTACCTGAAGAATGCGAAAACATTCATGAAGTGATATGTGCATACCTGTGTTGATTGTAGCATTATTTACAATGGTCAAGTTATGGAAATAACCTCTGTGTCCAAGGGCAGTTGAGTAGATTAAGAAAATGTGTATATATGCACAATGGAATTTCTCAACAATTTAGATAAAGTGAAATCTTGATGTTATGATATGGATGGAACAGGAGAGGATTATGCCAAGCAGAATGTCAGAAGTACAAATGCTGGATGATTTCACTTGCATGTAGAATATAAAGAAGCAAGGGAACATACAAAACTAAAGCAAAACAAACCCTAGAAATATCACTGGAAAAAGCAGGCTGAGCGCTGAGAGGGTCACAGGAAACCAAGAGGAAAGAGAATGCAATAGACTAGAGTGAAGGATTATGGGTGCTTTGGTGCTAAGTGTGGTATGGTAACATAGATAAGAATAGATGTGAAACTGTACCTCTAAAAGCAGTATTAAAAAACAAAATTGCCTTGATAAAAATAATGAAAAATAAATAAAATTGCATTCCCAAAAATAACTTTTAACAAAGGAGAAGGTGGAAAAGATAGCACATAGAAGAGAAGATGACAATACAATTTGAGAGAATTTATACAAATTCTAAGCAATAGATCCCACAGAGATTTTAGGAAAAGAGATACAACAAAGAGATACAACAAAAAGGTAAAAAGATTCCGGGCTCGGCTCCCCTGTCTTTCTGTAAGTTTGTGTCTGGGGACAAATATGTGGTTCTCAGTGACAATGGACTTGGTTTCCTCATCTAACATGCTTTGGCCCTGTTGCAGTGATAAAAAAAAAACATCCTGACTGATCAATAGTCTTCCCCTTTGGTTACTGACAACCTCCTTGGCAAGGCTGCTATGCTGCTGGAATTCTAACCTTTGGGCATCCATGTGAAAGACTCGCAATAAAGGGGGAGTAAGGACTGTCTGTTGTACTCACAATTTAAAAACAGTACACTCCGAATTCATGGCAGGCAGTCATCCTCAACTCACCACCACAACTAGTTATCCATTTGACTGCTACCCACAAAATTGCCATTAGCAGGGCATAATGCCTCCTAATCAGTGAGATGACTCGGCATGAGTAGTGGGGTTTTTTTCCCTCTGATTATTTTCCTGTAATTTTGACTTATATAGCTTAATGGCATGGCTTGGGTCATATTCCTCTTCTCATCATGCTACTATCTGTAAACATGTTGCTAATTCAAAGACCAGGATCTCAAAGCCCAGGTTAGAAAAAAAACTTTCCAGGATGTCTGTGAGAAGGTCCCATTTTGAAAGGATTTTCAGGCATGACTGAGAACACTCAGTATTTCAACTCAGCCACTCACAACCCTACTTCAGAGGGCTAAAAAGGGACTGAGTTGTGGGGATCCCTCTTTGTGTGATATTTTAAAATACTGTGAAATGGTGATATTCACTGGAAGACCGCAGAAGTTGCTCTGACCTGGCCCTTAGTGACAGTCTTTTGTCCATGACTTCACCTGCTGGTGAATATTTTAAATCACTGAGACTTAAACAGTTGCTATAGGCAACATCTTTCTCAAGCATTAGACCTGGAGGGAGGTAAAGACTGCAGAAAATTACATAATTGCTCCCCTTGCAAAATTGGAGTATTGTCCTCATATCTGCCTTGCAGGAATATTAAAGGTCTTTTTTTAAAAAATAAAATATTTTGAGTTCTTCATAGAAATCTGGAAATGATGAGACTTTTTTTCTTAACATTAGTAAAATACTCTTTATTCTATGAAGCCATCTTTGCACATGTGGATTTCCTCAGACTTTAAAGTCTTATACTCTTGGTTTTTGATCAATTTCCTTTAAGTGAATTTTCATGCTTATGGTATTTTTTGAAAATTAAGGCTAGCAAGACCAAGTTGTAGCTCTGACTGCTCTTTTACCACAGCTAGAAGATAGAAACAGAAATGGTAATTTTGCCCAGCAGAAATTGTGCCTAGAATTCACGTGAGTCATCCATATTTCTTGGAGATTTACCAACTTCTTAGAAGTATGGAGAGCCACACCTCTCTCCTTACACACTTTGCTTCCTGGAATAATAACCAAGTTAATCCTCAGTGTGGGAAGCAAATATGATCACACTCCATTGCGTAAGCTATTATTTTCCAACAGGATTTCTTTCTTTCATCTCCAAGTACCCCCACACAGTCAATAGGAATATTTCTTTTGCCATATACAGACCGCCGTATTATATTTTTCTTAGTAGTCATTTGTTCAAACTTATAGGTGCTACTGGGATAAATCATTAGAATCATAATTATAATTATAGCTGTCATTTATTGAGAACTTAACAGCACAATGAGAAACAATTTACATGTTATCTCAGTTTAACCCTCACACTGACCTTTGAAGCAAGTATTATCTCCATTTTGCAAGTAAGGAAACAACAGCTTAGACAAAGTAACTTGTCCACAGCACGCAATCAGAAAGTGGTGTAGCTGGAGCGCATTTTTTTTTTAAAGATTTTTTTTTTATTTATACATACAAGCTGGGGTACAGGCCAGAGGCATGGGGCGGCGAGAGGGTTCACCAGAGACAGAGCGGGGAGCAGAACAGGCAGATCAGAAATCCACTGCTGAGGGGAGCAGCGGGCGAGGCAGGAGAGGTCTGCCGCACCATGTGGGCTTCTCCCCGGCCAGGCGTCGAACTCGCATCGCCGCTGCCGACAGCTCCACAGTGCAGCGCTTAACCGCTGCGCCACCGGGGAGGCCCATGGAGCTTATTTAAACAAATATTACGGTGTATTTGTAATTTCGTATACAAATACAGCGTAAAATGGCAATTTTTTGCTTAGGTTAGTGTCTTTCTGATCAGCTAGAAGACCTCAACTCAAGTTCACCAACAAGCATTTTGTTCATCAGCTCCTCATTGATACATGAAAATTTAATTGGCCTGGTGATTTATTAACTAGTTTATTCATTGAAAAATTGTTCTATGAGCCTTCTGGCTTTATTTATCCTTAGACCCCTGCTTAAATATGCCTCCTCCACAAAGTCTTCCTCAGTCATCTTTACAACCACTTGTCTTTCTTTTATTCCTTGTGATCCATTGGGGAATCACAAGGTGATCCTAAGAGACACACAGACAAGCATTTTTAATATTTTCATGTTGTTTATTGGGGAAAAAATTCAACCAGCACATTAATTTCGAACGTTCACAAATATTGTTTATGACAAAGCTAAATTTATCAATTAAATATACTAAATAAATATCAGGAGGGTTGATCATATGGTATGTGTCTTCTGGAACAAGAAGATGTTGGGGAACACCAACATACTGTGACACAAATTGTGTTCTGTTGTGTGGTCTAATTGTTACTACTTGTAAGTTTCATTTTGCAAATGAGGCCGGGATCACATTGAATATTTACTGGGTATGCAATCCTATGCTAAATATGTAGAATGCATCATCCCAACTCATAACCACTCCTAGAGGAAGGTGATATTAGGAGTCTATTACAGAAGTGGGTTGGAGAGGTTAGGAAGTCTGCTCAGGCACACAGAGTGCAGATAACAGGGCCAGGATGAAGAGCCAAGTCTATGCAGTGCCAGAAACTCATCTGACAGCTTTGTTCACCTATCGAGAGTCCTCAGGGCTAGAAAATGTTGGCAGGTATTGTGTTATCTGACAGACTTCTGGAGTACCTTGATTTTTCAACAAAAGTTTTAGAAAGCTAGCACTCTCAGAAGCAAGGATAAATTATTGTGGCCTTTCCAGTAACAAACAGAATATGTAAGTGCTAAGATAATTATTTGTGTCTTCAGCCACTCTTTGAAGATAATGCTGAAGGAGAAATTTGCTTTCAACACCTTCTTTGTTTCATATACAACACACTATAGTTACATACACCCACAAATATACATACACTTGTTTCTTTAGATGATAGCCAAAATTCTGCTTTGAGCCATCTGATTTTAGGGGCCTAGTTGATTTAGGGGTATAGCTAGCTTTGGAACATAGTCACTTTTGGGAAACCTGACAGATTTTATGGAATACATTCAGTTTGCCAACTTTTCCATTTCTTTGATATAAATTTTCAGTTCTTTTTATCTCTATATTAAACAAAAAGGTAAAAAACCTATGTTAGTTTAAAACAAAGTGGAACAGAACTGCTAAAACTATCTTGACTTCATTTCAAATCCTTTTAGTTTTTAATACAGAAAAATTTCCTTTATATTTTATTGATGAATTCTGGAGATTGATTTGGATTTTTGGTACATGGCATTTTCAATTATTAAAATAGGTTCATTATGATGATTATGTGAAGAAAACTCCATTCTATTTTTTCCCAAGTCATTGCATTTCTCAATTTTGATCTGAAAATAGAGTGCTGAGTTCTTGGGTAGGTAATGTATGGCCTAGTTCTTCTAGTCTCAGTCTAGATTTATGTATTAGTCAGGGTTTTCCAGAGAAAATGAACAGTAGGATCTGTATATTTATATGCATATGTACATGCATGTATATGTGTGCATATATAGACAGATAATATATATAGAGATTATATATATGAGTGTGTGTATCTCTCGCTAGAGAGAGGAGTCCCCTCTTATTTGTGTCATTTGGTCTTTTCATTTTATTTAGACCTTCAACTGATTAGATAAGGCCCACGCTTATTAGTGTGAGAAATCAGATTTACTCAGTCTCCTGATTCAAATGTTAATCTCATCCAAAAACATCCTCACAAACACACCAGAATAATGTTTGACTAAAAATGTGGGTAACCTATTGCCCAGTCAAGTTGACAAGTAAAATTAACCATGTGGCATATTCTCAATATTGTGGTAAATCAATTTTAGACTCTATATCTCCTAATTCTTATCCCCCAAGTTTACAGAATTGTCCTAATCCTGAACAAGTTCTAAACTCCTTGTATGTCCTTAGCAGTCCAAACCCCTACCAAGGAATTAATTAATACTGTTGAAATAATGTTTTTAAGTGCCAAGGACAATAAAATATTGAGGAAGGAAGAGAGTGACAATCCATCAGCTAAACTTCTATTTTCTGCCCTCTCATTATAGGTGTTAAGAAACTAGACAGAGCTCCTTGAGGACAGGAATGAGACTGGCCAAGTGCATAACACACTGTAGATAAGAAATTAGTGTTTATCGGGGCCTCCCCGGTGGCGCAGCGGTTAAGCGCTGCGCTGTGGAGCTGTCGGCAGCAGCGATGCGAGTTCGACGCCCAGCCAGGGAGAATCCCACATGGTGCAGCAGACCTCTCCTGCCTCGCCCGCTGCTCCCCTCAGTAGTGTATTTCTGATCTGCCTGTTCTGCTACCCACTCTGTCTCTGGTGAAGCCTCTCACCACTCCACACCTCTGGCCTATACCCCAGCTGTATGTATAAATAAATAAATCGTCAAAAAAAAAAGAAATTAGTGTTTATCGCATTAAGGAGACTACGGAGTGTTCTAAAAGATGTTGTCTCCAACATCTCACATTTTTTAACATGTATAATTATTAAAATGAGATGGTTAAAAAAAGGAAAAAACATAATCATCAAAGTTGAAAACAACCATAGTTGTTTTCAAAACGAGTTTGGTACATTGTTCCAAAAAAGAATGGTCAGAATATTTTCTCATGTTCTAGAAAGATAATGGGCATATAGCATTTTGAGGATGAACTATAGCAATTATTTGTATTTTCTTCCCTGTTGTCAAGAATAATGTTAATGCCTTCTGATGTTCATGGTCAGGAAAATAAGTGCCCTTGTCTTTCATCTTGTCAGAAATATACTAACTCACTCAGGATTGTTGGAAGTAACAGGTTCCATTGCTCTCTTTTTTCATGGGCATGGATCTTTCTTTATAACCTGGAAAATGCTTTCTGTTAAAATGTTATATCACAATATGTTATTTTGCGATGTCTATTTGTTGTGCATTTCATAGTCTTGAGGGTCTTGAGCTCACTTGAGGGTCTTTTGCTGTCCTCCCCTTAACTTAGGCATCAACCAGAAACTGGGGGTTCACTCTTTCTTGAACATCCTCATGAATATATAAAAGCATATAGGCATCACATGTGTCATCTATTTTTTAAGAAAAATGAATGAACACTATATATCCTGCACTAGGCAATGACAATAACCAAAGGTCTCACCCACAAACTTTCCCTTGCTACCCCAGGGTCTTTTTATAGTCAAATCCTTCATGAAACTATTATTGTTCCATAATTTGTCACACTGCCCTCTGCTGGCCTGTTTTGTACCTGCTGATACAGAAAATGAAAAACTTTTAGACCTTACTAAAAAGGGACATTTTAGAATCCTCTGTTTTGACCATTGATTACAGCTCTTCCAATGTTATCCACAAGTCTAAACCCTAAATTTAGCACTTAAGGGTCACTGATTCTATGTCAGGCAACATAGGCACTGAGTATAGAATAAGAAACTAACCACTGATTTTTTAGAAGTTTCCAGTCTAGCAAGGGAAATGGTCTAGTAACATAATATTTATAAAAATAGGTGAAAATGCCCACATTTGAATGTTAAGGATATTGGTAGTCTTCCTGATTATGATTAGATGCTACCCATTCTGTTAGTAAGTCAGTAAGATATTCTGATCTTAATTCACTTTGCACAAATATTTGGCATTGTTGCTTTGTAACACTCCACAATTCCTTTAGGTAGAGACCTGTTTCATTGTTTGAAAGGATTACTAATCCTTAAGGATGTCTGTCCAACAGTTTTGACATGTAGATCAAATGTGGTGAATAGATGGGCCCAATGTCTTAGTTCAGTCACAGAAACATTGTAAATCATTAAAATAAATCCAGATGACCAAGCTAATTTCTAACACATTTAGTGTGATGAGCCTTCTCACCAATATTCTTTGCATGAACAAACCACATTAGCAATAAAATATGACCATACTTTAATCCCAAGTTCATTGAGGTAAATCTAAGAATACAGGTGATGTGTGTAAAGGTTGAAACTGAAAAGAAAGCAAAGATCTGACACAGTGGCTGAAAGGAGACTGCATCTTTATAGTTTCCAAGCTCAGAGCTGTGGGATCAGAAACTCTTGATACTATTATTTCTTCTGGTTGTTTCACTTTTCTTCAGTTAGAGTAATTGCCATTCAGTAGAAACTTGGTTGAAAGACATTGGCTAATTGAGAAAAAGCCATAGTTTTCCATTCAATTGTGCTTATTCTGTGATAACAGAATCAATTTTAAAAATTCCATTAGGACTCTATAAGTTATTTATAAAACAAATTAAAACAATACCAAACGGATTTACATAGATATGTATGTAAATATATATTCAACTAACCATCCACTTGCATTAATCAGCGTTTAGTTCAAACTGTTTTCCTCTTATATTTAAGTAAAATGTACCTACCTAATTCACTCTAATTTTTTAGCCTGTGTTTTATTTCCACATGTCCATGGTTTCACAGTCCCTGTAGTAATCTCTTTATGAAAACTTCACACTGTAAACTTTCTCCTGGTTCTGAATTTTTCTTAAGTGAGAAAGTCAATAACTTTCCAACTTAGTACAAAGATGTATGAATGTACTGCTTAATACACTTAATATTTCTCTGCATTCTAAAATTTTCTGTTGTTAAAGACACATCCCCCAAAGCAAAGGAAGTGAAGGACAAGATAAACAGCTGGGATTACATCAAGATAAACAGCTTCTGTACAGCAAAAGAGACACTAACCAAAACTAACAGACACCCTACTAATTGGGAGAAGATCTTTGCAAACAATACAACCGATGAAGGACTGATAACAAAAATCTACAAGGAGCTCACACAACAAAAACGAAGCCAACAATTCAGTCAAAAGATGGGCAGAAAAGCTGAAAAGACACTTCTCCAAAGAAGAAAAGCAAATGGCCAACAGATATACAAAAATATGTTCAACATCACTCATAATCAGGGAAATGCAAATCAAAACCACAGTGAGATACCACCTCACACCTATGAGAATGGCGCATATTAAAAATACAGGCAACAACAAATGCTGGCGAGGATGTGGAGAAAAAGGAACTCTTCTACACTGCTGGTGGGAATGCAAACTGGTCCAACCATTATGGAAAGCTGTATGACTATTCCTCAAACTGCTGAAAATGGAGGACACAAAAACACTAATCCAAAGGATACATGCACTAATATGTTCATATATGCACCTACATGTTCATTACAGCACTGTTTACAATAGCTAAGGTATGGAAACAACCCAGATGTCCAAAAATAGATGATTGGATCGAGAAGATGTGGTACATCCAATCATACATTAGATTTGAGAGATGGAGTGCACGATGGGATACTATTCAGCATTTAAAGAAGATAAACACATGCAATTTGCAGCAACATGGATGGAATTAGAGGGGATCATGCTCAGTGAAATAAACCAGAAAGAAGGAGAAAAATATTGAATGGTTTCACCTTATAACAGGACTATAGGGAAACCAAATAGGAGAGAGATACTCAGCAGGGGAGGGAGAGGATAAGGGCACAAAATGGAGTAGAAAAGGACACAAGGGACCATAGTGATTGGTCACGGGTGAATTGGCGGTGGATTACCCAAGGGGAATACAAAATGTTAAAGATATAAATAACAATAAAAATAAATAAATAAAATTTTCGGTTGTGTTCCTTGTAACATCCATAGAAGTAACATACATAGAAGTATGTAACATATATAGAAGTATAAGGAAAGACAGAACTTTAAGAAATATACTTGCGTTAACTTAAAGTGTTTTTTTTTGTCATTTATTTTTCTCATTAGATAAAGGTTTATTATGGGAAATATTAATACTCCTTTTATTATTTGTGAGCAATAGAATTTAGATAATAGGGATATCTGACAGTGGGAAAGATTGAGACTGACAAACAAAATTTTTCTGTGAAAGACAAGTTGTACTTGGATACAACTTACCAGCTACCAAATGGAACTGAAAGTAACTTACAATATGGTGAGTATATAGCAGGTTAACATGTTTGTGAAATGAAAAAGCAAATCTATTTCTCTACGTTGTATAATCAAGAACTATTCTCCAAAGTCACACAATTACTTATTAAAAACACCCCCAAATGAAACTGAGTTCTTGACTTCCAGCAAATATGCCCCCCATTCTGCCACCCACCTATGTTGACGAGGACAGAATGTCACTCAGCCTTCTTTCATCTGCTTTCACATTAGATTTGAGTGATGGAGTGCAAGAGAGGGTGGCATTTTTCTTTTCCATTATTCTCTTGGATTTTTGCAAGTGAGGTTTTTTGAAATATTTTGGCTTAGTAAGGAGGTAAAAAAGTGAAAAAAGTGAAGTTAAAAGAATAGTGGGTTTAAAAACCAGTGAAATTCTGTATAAATCTTTCTCTTATATTTGACAAGTAGCCAAAACTCTTACCATATTTTCTACAGCAAAAAAAAAAGTAGAGCTACTTTTAAACATCTTGTGATGCAGAAAATAGAGGATTTTATAATAACTGGCCTTCCCACCATTTTTTTTTACCCCATTAAAGGGGTCCTGCTCAGGAACAAATATATTTGAGGATCCCCTAAATCTACAACTCAATTTGAAAGGTAAAATTCCTATAGTTGGAGAGCAGTTTGGATGCTAGAAAAACAAAACAAAACAAAACAAAATGAAACCTTTAGTAACAGACGAAGTTAAATTACTTTTAATTTAGTTAAGCTGAAAAATGTTCTTCTTAAAAACAGATTTAGATCATGTATCTGAAGAGTCTGCTATCAGAAATAGCCTGCAGAACATGGAAATGTGATACTTTTTTGGACATGCAGTTAAGGCTTAAGTGCAGGTCCTTTGACATTCTCTGATAAAGTGAAAATGACTAAACATTTATCTGGATTAGGGGTTTAACAAGGAAAGCAAGGCAGCTGTGTGGTCAAAATGATCTACAGGATAGGAATGAAGACCAGCTTTCTTTTTTGAGTGCTTTTCAAATATTTGTAATTCTATGTCTCCAATAAAATAAATAAATATTCTCCACCACTTGGGATTATTTATATTACTATAGTCACTTTGTAATCTAGGCTTATTTTAAAATTTCTTTTATTACACTCAGGTTTGTTCTTAATTACCAACATTGCCTTCTATCACCATGGATTTAAAAATTTTGTTTTAGATCTTTCAACTTTCTTATGAAGACAATGTTTTAAGTGAGATTTTTAATCTTTCTCATCCAGTGGAGTAGTTGATATACAGCAACTCACTGGGGTGGAATGCAAAGCAGGGATCAAGTGGATAAAATGTTTAGATAGAAATCCCAGCTTGACCACTTGTTCAAATTTTTTATTTTTGGACTTATCTAAGTTTTCACATATTTAATAACAATTTTGAAATCAACATCGATTTGTTATGAGGAATAGATGAGATACTCCATGTGAAATCTTAGCTTAGTAATTGCCCCTTAACAAAGGTTAGTTTTGATTATAACTATTATCTTCTCGTCCTTACTCGGGATCTTGCACTATGGAGAGGGCTAAAATGTTAGCAAGGCATTGGGTGAGTAGGCAAAGTGAGGAATCGTCTTTCACAGCCTTGTCTACTGGGACCACAGACCTCGTTTGACCCTAAGTGCAGTCAAATGGAGGGAGAGCAAAAGAGGAGGGAGTAGAGGGATAAAGCATGAGAGACTGAGATTGTGTGTGCGCGCGCATATTTATAGGTAAGACTTAGACATGATCTTAAAATTGTTTTAGTTTCTATGACATAAATTCCAGATCTCCTGTCATTTTTTTATTGCTCTCTTAATCTTTTTTTGCTGGCTTCAACTTTTTCCTGCCCCTCTTGGGTCTCATATCCTTCTCTGCACTGCCCCAGATGATCACATTCATGCCCACACTCTCTGCATCTTCCACTGGCATGAAAATGTCTATTTACAACTCTCTTAAGCTTTAGATTTGTACTCCAGTGTCTCATTGGGCATCTCTCTGGAATATCCCTTAACCCTTCAGACTCAGTGTGTTTAGATCTGGACAAATTACTTTAAGATCCTTCCAGTGGCTCACATTGGCTGCTGAGTTCCTTTTCTTGGCAAGTAGAAGCATCCTTTACCTAAAGCCTCCTTCTCAAAGGGAGTCATTCTGAACCTGATTTTCTAAGTCATCACTTGTCAACTCCACTTCTAAACCAACTCTTATTTCTTTAAGAGTGCTTGTGGATGACTTATTGAAAACCAACACAAACTGACGCCAAAAAGCAGTGACTGTCACGTTATTCTTTACAATTTTTTCTGATGGAGAAAGAAACCACTTTGAATAATGCAGAGAGAAATTTCCTTTCTGAAATTCCAGTCTTAACAGCAGCTGCCCAAAGACTCCCCAGCCCCTCCGGCTTCCTCTTTTACCTCTATCCCTACCAACACCACCAGCTTTATTCACCTTTCTGGGTCTTTCCCTTTTGGTTGCCTTCCTTATCTTATCTCATGCTTCCCTCTACTTCTTCAGTCCAGGAATTACAGGTATCACCAGTCAATATAACAGAGTCCTGCATCAGAACAGAAGAATAGGCAAACAAACAGAAGGGATGATAGAAACAGGGTCTCAGGGGCTTGAAGACTGAAAATAAAGATAGCAGAGGTTCTAAATTCTTAAGTTTCAGTATTTTGGCCCCTCTCACATATATTTACTATATTATTCAACATATTTAATAACTTCATACCCTTGTGCTCTCTACATCCTGAACACTCTACTTTGAATGTCATGCCCTTTTCTTGGGCTTCCAGTTTTGCTTTCCAGTTTTACCTACTTTTTATTCCTTAAAGTTTAATGCCAAAATCCTTTTTTTTTTTTAATGTAGCTTTTACCTAGTCTCTCACCTACCAATATGGCAAATTACTCTTTTTGGTATTTTCAAAGCACTCTGAACACACTAATTGTGCCTGTTCATGCTCTCCCACTAGCATGTAAGCTCGTCCACGATAGGAGTCCACTAATTCAGTAGGTAATGACTGAGCTTTTACTATGTGCCAGGTTCTGGTCAAAGTGCTTAAAAATAAGCAATGAAAAAGCAGGTGAGACTCCCTCCTCTTTGAGTCACTTGCATTCTGGTCAAGAGGCACAAATAATAAACAATAGTATTCCAAATCAGTAAATCACAGACTTGTGTGAAAAGGTCGTAAGTATTACCAAAATATTGGAAGTGTATAGCTCTGCAGTACTTGACTTGCAGGTTCCAATTTTATATTAAGTGCACAAGTGAGGTTTGTTAAAAAGGAGAAATCCCACATAGGGGAGGAGACACAATTTACTGTAGACTGTGGTGGACTGTGATGGAAGACCACTCAGACTGCTGGTGGCTGTGTTGTGGTAACAAATCAAAGGAGGTATGAACCTATACCTCTAAGTCATAGAGTATTTTAGACCACTGTGCCTCAATTTTATAAAGTAGCAGAAAGAAATGAGGGAGCCATATTCAATCTGGTTGCAGAATTTGAAAATGGGTGAGATCTCCAGCAGCTATATGTATCCATCCGATTAGTAAGTAATTAAGGTTGTTTAAAAATAAAAATGAGGGCTCCCTGGTGACGTAGTGGTTAAGGGCTGCACTGTGGAGCTGTTGGCAGCAGCGACACGAGTTCGATGCCTGGCTGGGGAGCTTCCCACATGGAGCGGCAGACCTCTCCTGCCTCACCCACTGCTCCCCTCAGCAGTGTATTTCCCTCAGTCTGCCTGTGCTGCTCCCCACTCTGCCTCTGGTGAACCTTCTCACCACCCCACGCCTCTGGCCTGTACCCCAGCTGGTATGCATTAATAAATAAATCTTTTTTAAAAAATAAATAAATAAAAATGATGGTTTTTGTCTTAAAAAAAAAAAAACAGAAGAAAGAAAAAATTAGATTCCAGAAAAAAACATGAAGGAGGTGAAGGAGTTCACCTTAGGCATACCTAGGAAAAGAGCCCCCAGAAAGATGGGACAGTCATTTCATGATCACGGGCCCAAGGGGAACATTCCCTTCATTTTGGAAGCGCAAGAAAGCAGCTGTAGCTAGAGTACAGCAAGAGAGGAAAGAGCAAATGGGGAAAGGTTGAAGAGGACCTCAAAGTATTTGGCGTTTACTCAATGTGAGATGAGAACTCACATCAGGGCTTTAAGCGGAATACGGACAAGCGCTCACATTTTAGAAGGGCCAGTCAGACTGCCTTGCTGAGAATGGTGTTTAAGTGTATAAGGATGAGAAGCCAGTTAGGAAGCTACTCTAATAACTCAATGAGATGATGGTGGCTCAGACCAGGGCACTAGGATTGCAGGTGGTAAAATGCGGTTGGATTCTGAAATTACATAGAACTTAGAGTGAATAGGAATTTGAGAAAGAGAAGTGAAAAATGATGGTTAGGATTTTTTTATAAGCAACTGACAGGATAGCCTTTTATTAACTAATATAAGACTAAAAATTGGTTGAGATAGATTTGAGACTATCAACATTCTGCTTTGAGCTAAGTGAGTTAGAAATATCTGCTTATCGGGCCTCCCTGGTGGTGCAGCAGTTGAGCGCTGCGCTGTGGAGCTGTCGGCAGCGCAGGATGCGTGTTCAACACCCAGCCCAATGCCCAGCCGGGGAGAATCCCACGTGGTGCGTCAGACCTCTCCTGCCTCGCCCGCTGCTCCCCTCAGCAGTGTATGTCTGATCTGCCTGTTCTGCTCCCCACTCTGTCTCTGGTGAACCCTCTCGCCACACCACGCCTCTGGCCTGTACCCCAGCTTGTATAAATAAATCTTTAAAAAAAAAAAAAAGAAAAGAAAAGAAATATCTGCTCATCATCCAAGTACATATATCAAAAAGATATTTGTGTACTTGAATCAGTAAGAGAAAGAAGTCTGATCTGGAGATAAAATTTTGCTAAAGAGAACAGAGATATTGGTTGAAAATGGGGTTAGAAGAAGTGGGTTCAGATGAAATTAGTGGTTGGTTTGTTTTAAGATGAAAGTATGTTTGTGTGCCAATAGGAATGATCCAGAAGGAAGGGTAAAGAGAGATGAAATAAGAGAGAAATGTGAAACTCATGGATCGACATGTTTGAGAAGGCAGAGGATGTCAGCTCTAACACTTAGGGACTGGCTTTATCATTCAGCTATTTTAGCAGAATTAAGATTTATCTTTGTCTTCCTGAACTAGCACAATGCTGTTCATGATCAGTGTTCACTGAGTATGTATTTAATTGCTCTTTGATAAATGTAGACAAGAAATGCATACTTTCTTGTATCTCATTCCTCTTTCTTCTATCTGTATCATATAATACTAAATTAACTCCATTCATTCAGGCAACAATTGGATGGGGGGGGGAGAGAGAGAGAGAAAAGAGGGGGGAGGGAGGGAGGGAGAGAAAGAGAAGTGTGCTCAGGAAAAGGAAGAGGAGGGGAAAGGGAAGAAAGGAGGAAGATGAAATTTTATTTTTCAATTATCTGAAAGTCAGGCAATGAAGGAAATGTTCCCTGTCCTGCCTCCCATGTAGACAGCAGTTTTCAGAGTAACCTGGTTGTGAATCAACCATAGTCCTCTGTTTGCTGTTTCTCCATTGCTGATGGAGATGGGCTGTTCTCCTGCCCACTTCCCCTCCCTCTCTTCTGATGCTGCAGTGTTTTCCACTTTTTGGCTTTGTTCCTATGTTCCCAACTGTCTCTCCACCCACACACAGAGGGACTGATTTCCTCTGTGGGACAAACTTTTTAATTTCCTTAAAAAACTTTTATGTACTTCATGTTGCTAAATTAGTTCTCTTTCTGTTCCATGTCTAGATAGCCTGTTCTAAACACTAGTGAGGACAGACCTATCTAGAAAGTCATTCCAAACTTCTCTTCCTAGCATACTCTAGTGATTGAGTGTCTTTGTTATCAAAAAACTTTTTGGCCTAAGTTTCTAATAATGAAGCAAATCAGACTGTTTTGAGAATAATTTCTTAATAATGAGTGTGTCTCACCTGTAATCAGTAAGTTTGGCTTTTGATAGCTCTGGGCCTGGGAATGAATGCACATGTTCTAGATCTTACTACTCTGGGAAAAGCCATCATCCTCGTAGTTCTTCCTTGTCATGAGTACAGGATTAACCATGGATTCCAGAGCTAGTTTGTAGTTATTTTAAGATTTCCCTAATTCAGAGATTCTGAGACCAGTAATTGGCTCAGGGAACATAATGCCAAACTTCTGAGGATCTGGAAATTTCTCTTTACTTGTTCAAAAGTTACAGATTCTTGCCAGACCCTGATCTAATGTAAGCAATGAGGCTTGTATGCCCCATATTTAGTTCCTGAACTTCCACCCCAAAGCTGAGGTGTTCTGTGGAACTGACATGTGACTCCCAGGGTGTGTATGAGGGGTAATAAGCAGAGCCCCTGTTGAGGAGGCGGGCAGTGCTGCTGTGTCCAGGGGCCTCCCCTCTATTTGAACTAGACATCTGACTCAGGGAAATGGTTTTACAGGTTAATCAGTGAATGAGATGGCATTCATTAAGATAAAAAAGAATTTACTTAATGCAAGATTGTCTAGAACTAAAGCAAAAGTCAGTCATAGCTTTAGTAAGAATAACAAGAAATAACTTTTACTGAAGGTTTACTTTGTTCAAGGCAATCCTAGTCCTGCTGAATACTATTCCATTTAACCTTCTCAACCCCCCTGTGATGTTTTATAGTCCTTGGACACCCTACACACAGTCCCCACCCCAGCTCCCCCCTCGGATCATTTCACTGCAAAGAGCATTGCAGATCACATTATCAACCATCAAATATATCAAAGTAAACAGTAAATATAATTTGTGAAATGACAGCACATTATAAGAATAATTTAAAGAATAATTTTTAAGTAAAAAAAATATTGAAAATAACCACCATTTCCAGAAAACCTGCTCTGCAAACTTTAAAAAATGATTGATTACTCATACTTGTTCCTTTGTGCTCTGACTCATTTGCCATTTAATATTATGTTAAATGAAGGTAGCAACACAGAAAGTCAACCCAAGATTGTCAATGTGTGCAGTACAAAATTATCTATGGCAAATTTTAAAGGAGTTCACATTAGCTGGCTCTATTTAAATACTTGTATTTGTTGAGACAAGAGTTTGTTATTGCACTGCATATCCCAAAGGAACAGGAAGAATGATATCACTTATGATGCTGTTTTCCATGTACTGGTTCAAATTCTCTGGTTTTGGCCTTTGATGGGGATAGGATAGAGGAGAGTCTTCAGTGATGCTTCTCATTTTTTCAAAAAAGGCTTAGTGATTTCTGAAATAAAAAATTAATATTACCCACTTCAATACACAGATTATCATGTAGAAAGAGTAATTTGGTATAATCTTCACTAGTTTACATGTTAAATCAAGAGATGTATAATTTACTTCTGATAAAAACATAAATAACAATTTTTAAAGTTCACTTTGGAATTGATATCCAAAATAGGCCTACCCAGTATAAATAATTTTCAAATACCACCCTAAAAGAAAAAAAAAAACACCTCATTCCATACTGTCCAAATGCAAGAAATCAATGTCTAGTGCTATTAATCACGGGCCAAACAGGCCATGGTGTAACATTTCGAAAGTCTTTAAGATCCATCATATATACTTCAAAAGGTTCAGTCTATTTGCTCTTGACAACATTTTGGTTCACTTGTGGTGTTACTGTCACAAAGACGGATAATGAAATTTCTGAAGTGCTATATTAATAATATTTAAACGGTATACATTTACTTTACAAGCTAACCTAAAATAAAACTTGACTTAAGGCAATAAAATAATTTACCTGCAGAAACATCTGTGCATTGTATAGCATAGCCCCAAAATTCATTTACTGAATTAAAGTGTGGACACAGGGATATGCGAGATGTCTGTGTGTCAAATTTGTTTTTGTAAATTGATAAAAGAATCTAAAACATGAATCAAAATCATGTTCTTTTTCTATTCAGATGGTTTGAAGGATGAGCCGATTCATTTGTTCACAAACATACCAAATGGAACACATAATGCTAGAAAATAATGAGAGGGGGAGGGGGAGAGGGAGGGGAGAGGGAGGGGGAGGGGGGACCCGGGGGCGGGTAGAGATTCCAAGGTTGCAGGGCTTATGAGTTTCAGATTTCATATCTTTGACTAAGATGATGATGGTGAGAAGAGAACAAATAGAATTACTTGGAAAGATATGTGTAAAGAAAGAATGTGTTTTCCTATCTAATAGGACAGAGGGACACAGAGTGAAAGAACATGGAGGGTCCGGCTGAGGCAATTAGAACAATAGTGTTTTCAGTATGGAGAAGGAAGTAGAGACTGGACAAAAAGATTTATTTTAAATATATACAGGAGTTTTTGTTTTCTTTTGATTGCAATAATGGCAGAGTTGAATTTTGTTCATTGACAAGATAACATGATATTTTATGTTCTATATCTAGTCGTAATTACTTGGTGATTGACTTGGGTTATGGCTTTGGAGTGGGAAAAATGCTAGAGTAGCGGACCTTTACTTTTTATGAGTGTCTTTTTTCTTCTCTTTCTTCAGGGGTGTGTTCATGTGTGTGCGTGTATGCATGTGCCTGTGCATGAGAAAGAGAGAGACTGAGGTTTGGGCAGCCACTTTTATCACTTGGAACAAAGGAAGAAGCAATGCCCATAAGCTGCAAATGATTAGCAGATAGATACCAGAATCATTGTACAAAGAACTCAGTATTTGAAGGATTCGTAGCTAACAGCTAATACTTTTAGAAAAAAAATTGAAGGAAATATTTTTCATCAAATGTTAATAGGAGCTTTTGAATTTCTCTCATACTCACTGCTTTGATCTCCACTGCCACCAAATATAAGTGCAAATTAAGCAAACCTTGGAGAATATCCCTCATTCTCTCTCTACAAATAGGAAAATGAGAAGAATGATTAATGTTGTTAATGTAAATGGTTACCATTTGTTAAACTCCTTATGTGTATTAGTATATTTAATCCCCACAAATATAAGTAGAGCTTTTTCCCTTTTGTTTACTAATAAAAAGCTGAATTTCAGAGAGGTGAAACACTTTTTGCCAAGGCTATTCAAAGGTTGGTGTTTATAGGTCTTCAAAAACAGGCAATATGACACAATAGCCAATGTCCTGAAGTATTAAGCCCTTTCCAAGTATAGTGTTTTATTCAAATGGGAATACTTGGACTATTTAAGTGCCAAACTTCTTAAGAACTGCATTGATCCAACAAGATTTCAGCAGCTCATTCTCTAGCCTTCCTTCCTTTTTTCCTAATACTCTTATCTCCTCCTTCTCTCTCCCTTTTTCTCTCTCTCCCTCCCGTCCTTCTCCCTCTCTCCTTCTCTCTCTTTTAAAACATTACCTCTGTGTCATAGGTTGAAATCCCTGTACACTGCTGCATGGTAGCTGAATCACACTATTTTGAATTTTTAGTTGTTTATCAATTTTATAATTAGATAATTTCAAGACCAACCTCTAATACTAATAACAGAAATTATTATATTTCAATCAATACATATATATCCATTCATACACACACCCACTCTTTATTTGCCTTCCAGTATCTTCTTAGCCATAGGCAAAATCTTTCAACTGTCTAAGCATCTCTTTCCTCACTATAAAGTAGAGATAATGATGGGTGCACTGCACAGAATTATTGTCAGAATTAAACAATGTAAGGATAAACTAAGCATGTAGTCAAAATTTGTAAAAAAAATCAAATATTGCCTCATTTCATTGAAATATTCCTTTTGCTTAAGTTATAATTTGCCTACTAATCTTTTAAACTATCTTTTGGTAATCCAAGTCTATACTTACCTTGAGGAGTTCATTACAGCAGTCAAAAAACAGTCCTTCCTAAATTGTTATATGGTGTTAATGTGAGTGATCAAAGGTACACTTCTGATCTTTCTGAAACAGATTGCACTTAAGCATACTCATTTACATTTACAAAACCCTTTGAGAGCATTTAGGATGAAAGATAAATTCTATATTATTCTTACCATATTGCATTTTGTGTCTTTTATATCTACACTTTTTGTGACAATAGTATGCCATCCCTCAAGATTCAGTATAAAACCTATTAACCAAAATATCTTTAGGTTTTATCAATTTGTAAATTTCTTTGAAGAACTTAGATTCAGTGTACCAGATTGGTAGAAAATACTACTATCAGTAGTCTAATAATAAAGTGCTTTTAGGAGTCTCTTCAAGTATGATTAAGATATTTTTCTTAAATATGTGATTCAAAGAGCAGGCAATTCTGGCATCTGGATTGCTTATTAGAAGGATATAAAATAGTTCTAAATGTGCTGAAGAGTTCATTCATTACAATCTGGAGTGAGAGCATATTAGGCTCATGAAAATGTTTCTTTATATTCCCAAATCCATCTAGACAAACTTTCTTATTGAAATGATAATGCAGGTTTTCTATTGTCTCTGCTACTTTGTTTGGAATACAGTGTAATGATACTGGGTAATCTGGAATATTTTTTAGAACTTCAAGATGGCTTGGGACTTAACACCCCATTTATATCAATGGACAAATCAACCAGACAGAAAATCAACATGGAAACAATAGCCTTAAATGAAGAGTTAAATGAGATGGGCCACATAGGTATTTGTGTGGCACATATACCCCTCCCCCCAAAAGCTGAGTGCAAATTCTTCTCAAATGCTCATGGAACATTTCAAGGATAGACCACATGTTGGGTCACAAGTGCCAAATTCTTGAAGATTGAAATCAATTCAATTACACTCTCTGATCACATGGTTTTAAACTAGAAATCAATCACAAAAGGAAAGCAAGAAAAATCTCTGATATGCTCATTTAAACAATAAACTACTGACTGACCATTGGATAAAGGAGAAAATCAAAGAAAAAATTAAAAATACCTGGTGGCAAATGTAAATGAAGACATTGCCTACCAGAGCCTATGGGATGCAGCAACATAGTACTAAGAGGAAAGTATAGATCAATACAGGCCTACATTAAAAGCAAGAAAGAACTCAAAGAAATAATTTAACATTATACCTGAATGAACTAGAAAAAGAACAAATAAACTCAAAAGCCAGTAAAGGGAAGAAAATAATAATATCAACATACAGAACTCTGTTGCATTCCTGTATGTGTATAATGAAATATTAATAGAAGAGAAAGAAATCAAGAAAACAAGCATCAAAAAGTATTAAATAGCTAGGAATAAACCTAATAAATGAAGTAAAAGCTCTGATCAATGACAAGTATAAGAAATTATTAGAAGGAAGAGAAGACACAAGTAAATGGAAAGATATTCCAGGATTATAGATTGGAAGAATTAACATTGCTAAAATGTCCATCTGCCCCAAAGCAATATTTGAATTTGTTTCATCCCCTATCAAAGTTTCAGTGCAATTCTCCAAAGAAATAGAGCAAACATCATTGAAATTCAGATGAGCCACAAAAGACCCCATAAGTACAAATTACTCTTGACTGAAATGAATGGGAATGTAGGTATCTCATCCAGACTTCAAACTATACTACAAGGTTGTAGTAATCAAAAAAGTTTGGTACTAAATTAAAAATAGACACATGGACTAATGAATAGAATCATGAGCCTAAACACAAACCCACATTTACAAAGGTAGTTTATGACAAAGGAGCCAAGAGTATACTCTGGAGAAAAAAATTCTCTTCATAAAGTGGTTGTGGGAAAACTTGAGAACCAGATGTAGAAAAATGAAATTATACCACTCTCTCATGCCACACCTAGAAAAACGAACTCGAAATGGCTTAAAGACTTGGATGTAAAGTCAGAAACTGTGAAATATGTAGAAGAAAATAGGTAAAAATACCCCATGATATTTTCTTCAGGGACTCAACTTCAAGAGCAAGAAAAACAAAAGCAAAAATAAACTAATGGGACTACATGAAGCTAAAAAGTTTCTGTATAGAAAAAGAAACTATCATTAAAACAAAAAGACAGATGTGGTATATTTACACAATGGAATACTATTCAGCTATAAAAAAGATGAACTCTTGCCATTTGCAGCAGTATGGATGGAACTATAGGATATTATGCAAAGTAAAATAAGACAGAGAAAGACAAATACCCAAATACCAGATGATTATACTCACATGTAGAATATAGAGAAAAAACAAAGGAACTGACAAGGCAAAACAAACAAAAAAAAATCCGAGAAAAATGACTGCAGAATTGAGACTGCTATAGGGAGAGAGAGGATGGGGCTGGGAACAAAGAAGAAATTGTGCCTAATGACATAGGGTAAAGGTCTATTGGTGCTTTGATGGGGGAGATACAGAAACATGCATCTGATGATATGAACCTATTCCCCTAAATCATATACAGTGTTGTAAACCAATATTACCTCAATAAAGAAAAGATAAAATGAATGAAAGACTTGAATGGGCATCTCTACAAAGAAGATATGTAAGTGGTCAACAAACATGTGAAAAGTGAGAAACATCACCAGTTGTTAGGAAAGAACAAATCAAAACAATAATGAAATACTACTTCACACTTACAGACATAACTATAATCAAAACAATGAGAATTAGCAAGTATTGATGAGGAAGTGGGGAAACTGGAAAGTTGTAATTGCTGTTGGAAATGCAAAATGGTTCAGTCTCTATGGAAAAAATTTTGTGCCTTCTCAAAATGTTAAACAGAATTACCATTTGATCCAGCAATCTGGTCCAAAGCGTATACCCAAAAAGATTGAAAAGAGGCATTTAAACAAAATTTGATACATGTAAGTTCACTTTGGCTATTCACAATAGTCAAAAAGTGGAAACCACCTAAATGTCCATTAGCAGATGAATGATACACAAAAATGATATACATAGGCAATGGAATGTCACCCGACCTTAAAAAAGGAAAAATGTTCTGACACATGCTACAATATGGCTGAACCTTGACAACATTACGGTAGGTGAAATAAATCAGACAAAAAAAGACAAGTATTGTATGATCCACTTATATGAAATATCTAAAATAGACAAGTTCCAGGAGACAGAATGTAGATTAGAGGTTATCAGGGGCTTGGAGGAAGGACTATGGCAAGTTACATTTCTGTGGTACAGTTTCCATTTGGAGTAATGAAAATGTTTGAGAACTAGATAGAGATGATTGTTAAACACTGCAAATGTGTACTAATGTCACTGAATTGTATACTTTAAAATGGTTAATTTTATATAATGAGAATTTTTATCTTAAAAAAGAGATTCAAATATCGAATTATTTGCTAACCTAGAGCAAAAATGAAGATTCACAATGTGTCACAAAATGTAGGAATCACTGGAAAAATGTTTGTTCTAAACAGAGATTTAGAAACACTATTTGTTCCCATGTCCTTTTGTAAAGACAAAAACCCTAGGCGATGAAAGTGAAACTAATCAACTGAAAGTACTAGAAGTGCAGTAACTGAAAGAACAAACATAACAGAAAAATTAAGAATATTACTCTGACAGCTTGAGTGGCATTTTACTGTGATTCTGCTTGCCAATGGAAATGTGGGAACAGTTAAAAATAGACATGAAGGAATCATAACAAAGGTTAGGGACATGTCTGTAATAATATTGAAGTTGAATTATAAAGATAAGTTATTTTTTTTAAAAGATTTATTTATGCATACAAGCTGGGGTACAGGCCAGAGGCGTGGGGCGGTGAGAGGGTTCACCAGAGACAGAGTGGGGAGCAGACCAGGCAGAACTACTGAAACACATTGCTGAGGGGAGCAGCGGGTGAGGCAGGAGAGGTCTGCCATGACAAGTGGGAATCTCCCCAGCCAGTGTCGATCTCGCGTCACCACTGCCGACAGCTCCACAGCGCAGTGCTTAACCGCTGCGCCACCAGGGAGGCCCAAAGATAAGTTATTTTCATCGTTTACACTAGTATTTATTCCAGTTCTATTGAAATAGGGGTTAATATTTGTCTGAATTTTAGTGGTTATTAAGTAAATATTTGGAGACAACTCATATTAGCCTATTGAAGCTTGTATCTAGCTAGAATGCTGCAGGATTTAACTTTCCTGAGTCTCAGTTTTTTCATTTGCTAAGATGAAGACACCACCACCCTCCTCAACATGCGTGGGGAGGAAACAAGAAATGATTTATGTAAAGCAGCCTGCCTGGCAGAGTAAACAATTATTAAACTCCGGTTCTTTCATTTAAAAGAAAATCTTCCGTATCCTGAAACTGTCACAGTGTTTGTTAATATTTGTATCATGCTTTAGTTTTTTTGCAAGGAGGGGTGGGGGAGAAGGTTTATTAAATTTTTTAAGTAAGAGTCTTAACGAAGAATATCAAGGACATTTAAAGTCTTCAGCTTGTAAATTTAGATGCATTAGCTACCTACGAACAGAGTGATTTTAGGAGTTTAGTTAATTTTTCTGAACCTTAGTTTACTTCCACCAAATGGAACAGTAATACCAACATCTCAGAACTGCTATGTAGATTTAATGAAATAATTTATTTAAAATGCTTAGTATGGTACTTGGTTACAGATTAAACATTTGCTGAAAGATGGCTACTATTAGCAATCTGGGAAATATATTTTTTAGATACTGAACCCAGTAATAACACTGTTCATACAGAATTTCAAAAATAGAATCTTATATTCTACTAGAAGTAGTTAACTAAAAGGTTAACATATAAAATCTGTAAACGAGGTTTTATCTCTCAACCCAATTTGCTGGATACACTATATAAAACTGTGAAATTATTCAGGAAAACCATAACACAGAGAACTATGAAGGCATTAGGTTAAGGAAGGATTTTTTTTGGGGGGAGGGGGTCCAATGATTATAATTTCCTGATGAATCCTATATAGAATATTAGGGCACTCCAGAATGCAAAGGGGAAAATAGTTTTCATTATCATTTCCCTAAAGTCTTACCTAATTAAAGAGTTTTCTAGATTAGTAGTTACTAAAGTTCATCAAAAAGGTAAATACTAGAGGAAAGAGCTAAGCTCATTGAGATGCTTCCTTATCCACAAAAAGTACATATAAGAGAAATGGATGATAAATGTCTATCATTTTTAAAAATAAAATTTGAAGAAATATCTTGTTGTTAAGTAATTCTACTCCCATCTTATGAATTTCTTGGGATTCTAATTCTACTTTGTGTTGATCTGCTGACTTTCTCTCATGGTGGCTTATTCTCTTGTGTGCTTTTAAATTTGGAATTGGAGATGATGCTCACCAAGACTTTAGAATAACAGTCTTGTGATAACTGAATTGAGGGTACATTCCCGTAGATATGTTTTATAGATTTCTGCCAGTGGTCATAGAACTGTGGCCATAGGACTACCCAAGTCTCACTTTCAATTGGAGAAGAGACCATCCTGCTAATGGAATTCTATACTCAGTACTGGCACCACACAACCTGAAGCATTTGCTCTCATGATTAAAACCAGTCACAGCCTGAGAAAAGATTCCCCCACTTACTGTGGTCTCTATCTTTGATATAGGAAACATAAAATACCAAAGTCACTGCTAATGCAAGAGATGGCCACTACTTCAGAAGATGTGGGAGATTTGAGACATGAAAGCAATTTTGCAAAGAAATAGAAACAGAGCTCGAATAGATCAAGAACTAGTGAGAAGACTGAATCAGTAATCAAAAATCTATTGATCAAGGACCTAGTGACTTTGATGGTGATATCAAACACTTAGAGAAGGACAACACCAAAATTTTTCAAATTTTACAAAATAATTGAAGCGAAGGGAACACTTCCTAACTGACTCTATGAGGGCAGCATTGTCCTGATACCAAAGTCAAACAAAGACACAACAAGAATGCTGAATAGTATACCATTGTGTATATGTACCACATCTTCTTGATCTAATCATCTATTTTTGGGCACCTGGGTTGTTTCCATATCTTAGCTATTATAAACAGTTCTGCAATAAACATAGGGGGGCGTGTATCTTTTTGAATTAATGTTTTTGTGTCCTTTGGGTAGATTCCCAGAAGTGGTATTACTGGGTCATATGGAAGTTTCATTTTTAGCAGTTTGAGGAATCGTCACACAGCTTCCATAGTGGTTGGACCAGTTTACATTCCCACCAGCAGTATAGGAGAGTTCCTTTTTCTCCACATCCTCGCCAACATGCAATTCGCAGCAACATGGATGGAGCTAGAAGGGATCATGCTCAGAGAAATAAGCCAGAAAGAAAGAGAAAAATATAGAATGGTTTCACTTATAACAGGAATATAGGGGGACCAAATAAGAGAGAGACATTCATCGAGGGAGGGGGAGGATAAGGGCTCAAAACAGGGGAGAAAAGAGCACAAGGGACTATGGCGATGGTTCACGGGTGAATCGGTGGTGGGTAGCCTACGGGGAATACACAATAATGTAAAAGATATAAATAATTATATATATAATAATTATATATATGTATATTATATATATATATTTTTTTTTTTTTAAAGGGCCTCCCTGGTGGTGCAACAGGTTAAGCGCAGCGCTGTGGAGCTGGCAGCTGCGGTGGGAGTTCGATGCTGGGGCCAGGGAGATTCCCACATGGTGCAGCAGACCTCTCCTGCCTTGCTCGCTGCTCCCCTCAGCAGTGTGTTTCAGTCTATCTGCCTGTTCTGCTCCCCACTCTGTCTCTGGTGAACCCTCTCACCACCCCACACCTCTGACCTGCACCCCAGCTTGTATGTAAAAATAAATCTTAAATAAAAAAAAATTTAAAAATTAAAAAAGGAGAAGAAAGACAACTATGGACTAATATTCCTTATGAACATTGTTGCAAAAATCCCCAACAAAATACTAGCAAACTGAATTCAATAGCATATTAAAAAGATTATATAGCATGACCAAATGGGATTTATTCCTGAAATATGAGATTGAAAATAAGATTTATGTACACCTATTTTCATAGCAGTATTATTCACAATAGCCAAGTCATAGACCTAAGTACCCATTGACAGATGACTGGATAAAGATATGAAAAAATACTCAATTGACTACTACTCAGCAATTAGAAAAAGTTGAAATGGTGCTTTTTAGGATAAAATGGATGAATCTTGAGGAGATTTTGTTAAGTAAATTAAGACAGTGAAAGAGTTACCAGGTGGTTTTACTCTTTTGCAGAGTATAAATAACATCGAAAACAAACTGGTGATACACAACAAAATTGTTGGGGGGGGGAGGAGAGGGGAGGGTTTCGGCACTGGAGCTTTGAGGGAGGGTGAGGGACACATGCACACATGAGGAGGTGTGAAGTTGTATTCTCCAGACTATATAGTTATGTAAACAATTGGCAAATCAATAAAATTTGAGAGAAAAAGAACTGGATAAAGATAAAAGAAGAATATCAAGTGTTGGCGAGGATGTGGCGAAATCTGAACCTTTGCACACTGTTGTGGAAATGTAAAATGATGGAAATGCTGAGGAAAACTGCATGGTGGCTCCTCAAAGAATTCAAAATAGAAATGCCATATGATCCAGCAATTCCATTTCTGTGTGAGTCCATTTAGGCTCTTGTAACATGTGTCACAGACTGGGTGGCTTATAAAAACAGAAATTTATTTTTCACAATTCTGGAGGACTGAAGACCAAGATCATGGTGTGAGTGTGAACAGGTTCTGGTGACGGCCCTCCATGGTTTGTATACCGCTGACGCCTGCTGTGTCCTCACATAGTGGGAGGGGCAGACACGCTCCCTTTTACAAGGGGTGATCCCAGTCCTGATGACTCTACCCTAAAGACTTACTCCCAAGGGCCTCACTTCCTAATGCCATTACATTAGGCATTAGGATATCAACATATTAGTTGGGGGATGGGGGACACAAACATTCCGACCATAGCAACAGCCCCCCCCCCAATTAAAAGCAGGTTATTGAAGAGATAATATACATCCATTCTCACAGCAATTTTATTCACAATAGCTAAAATGTGGAAGCAACCCAAATTCCCATGGACATACGGATCAATAAACAAAATGTAGTGGATACATACAAAGGGATACCCTTCAGTCTCAAAAGGAAGGGAATTCTGACACATGCTATAATGTGGGTGAACACTGAGGGGTCATTATGATTCTGAGTGAAGGAAGCCAGGTACAAAATGACAAATCCTCTATGATTGCATTCATATGCACAACCGACAATAGTCAAATTCACAGAAACAAAAGTAGAATGGTGGCTTTCAGGGGATGAAGAAGTGAGAACAAGGAGTTTTTGTTTAATGGGTATAGGATTTCAGTTCAGGAGGAATGAAGATGGATGGATGGTGGTGATAGTTGCACAAAAATAAAAAGCCACTTAATTCCACTTAAGTGGAACTGTCCATTTAAAAATGGTCAAGATGGTAAATTTCATGTCAGATGTATTTTATTATAGTAAAAACTGAAAAATATTTTTAAAATAAAAATTAAAATTACACTTTTAGATTTCAAAACTGCTTCTTCATTAAATCATAGAATAAGTAGATTATAAAAATGAGTATGAATATAGAGAACCTAAAAACACTATAAGCAACTTGATTGGTATTTATCTAGTATTCCACCTAACAAGAGCAGAATACAAAATATTTTCAAGTGTATACAAAAATTCACCAAAGTAGGTATATCCTGAGGCACAAACACAAAACAGATCTCATCAATGTTAAAATGATTGCAAGTATACAAAGTATATTATCAGATTACGATGGAATTAAACTAAAAATCAAAATCTGGAAAATCACTCCTATATTTAGAACTTTAAAAACTCATTTCTGAATGATCCGTGGGTTAGATAGGACATGACAGAGAAAATTAGAAAATATTTTAGTTGCAAAATAAATAGCAAAATAAATAAAAAGCAAAATATGTGTAAATATTGTGACTGTAGCTAACTAGGTTGAAGGTAATTTTTAAAGAAAAGATGAGTACTTAAATGATCAGTAGGTTTAGTTAGACATGATATGTCTTATCAGAAAAACCTAAAGTAACAGAAGTTTAAGTAACATGAAAGCTCATGTCTGTCTCAGTCTGTCTCAGAATTATGAACATAGGGTGGCATGGTGGCTTTTGGTACCATCAATGTCCCAAATGCTTTGTTTTATGTTGTTCAACTTCAACACATGACTTTCCTGTGGCTTATTGTTCAAATGTCCACTCATGGTTTAGTCTGTACATCCACACTCTGGTGAGCAAGAAGAAGAGGAATAAAAACATTTCTCTCTCTTACAGATACTTCCCAGAAGTTCTTCAAGACATTTTGTTTACACTCTGCAGAAGGTAGGTACAGCTGCATCCACCTGCAAGGAAGACCGGAAAATGTATAGATTTTTTTCCAGTTATCAAGGTATACTCAGCTGAAAAAAGAGGTTCTATAAAAAGGAAGCATGGGCAACTAGGAATCTCAGCTACAAATAATCTGAGTACTTTGAATGTGTAAATTCAGGTGTGTTTCTCGATAATGCAGATTTCATTTTATAGCCTTAAGACAGAGGAGCCCGGTGTGTGTGTGTGTGTGTGTGTGTGTGTACTCCCATTAAAAAAATAAGATGGTTTTGAAAGAAAAAGCATGAGAGATGAAAGCCTTTGCTTAAAAGGGGGGTATTCTTGTCACAAAATAGGTGGGGGACATAGCACAGAAAAATAGAAAGTGGAATCTTTCTATTATCAATTGTCTGCTCTCCAACTCTTTCAAACTTTACTGAATTTCTTCATGGTGTAACTTTGTATTCTCATATTCTTTTTGCCTGAAATTTTTTTTCCTGATCTTCCCATCGCATTTTGTCTTCATATCCCTCAAGCTTTATATGTGTCTTTTCTGTTATACTGTATGTTCTAGAAGCACAGGAGCCGTGCCTAGTTCAATGACATCCCCTATTATCCTGGATTACAGCAGGCATGGATACACAAAAATGGCATGAATTAATAACATTTCTCCTATTCGTAGCTATTTGTGAAATCAACCATGCTTCTGGTAAGTACATTACTGTAGTCATCACAGCATGCAAGCAAAAGAAATATGCAAATCTGCTTCTCTAGCCAAAACCCAGTCTACACCTGTGTGTCAGAGTTCTTTGAATTACAACTGTTTTGAAGTGAGTATGAATTGGGGTTTAAAACACCCGTGGTTAAGTCCTGTCAATTATTTGAGCTTGGTTGAGTCAGTCTCTGTAGCTGTTCATCAAAATTCACTTTTCTCTCTAAATAAAGCACAAGGCAGGGGCCTCCCTGGTGGCGCAGCAGTTAAGCGCTGCACTGTGGAGGTGTCGGCAGCGGCGACTCTAGTTCGATGGCCGGCCGGGGAGATTCCCATGTGGCGCGGCAGACCTCTCCTGCCTGGTCTGCTGCTCCCCTCAGCTGTGTATTTCCGTCCATCTACCTGTTCTGCTCCCCGCTCTGTCTCTGGTGAAGCCTCTCACCGCCCCATGCTTCTGGCCTGTACCCCAGCTTGTTTGCATAAATAAATAAATATTAAAAAAAAAATAAAGTACAAGGCTGGAATATGATTCTCAGCCTTGTCTTGCAGGTTTTTCATGTGACAAAGTTCTAGCCAATAAAATATAAATGGAACAGATATATGCAATTTTCAAACTTGCCTAATAAAAACCTGCTGGCTCCACCTATCTACCACTTCAGCTATTTCATTATCCTTCTTCTTCTTTCTGACCAACCCAGGTGATAATTTACCCACCGTGGTGACATAATGGTGATGTCATTGAGATAATTTCTCAAGACTTGGTACCTAAATGTCAACATGGTGGTAAACAACTGCCCCAACATCAAAGGGATGCATTTCATGCCCTCTGATCCACTAAATGTTTTGGGTTTGTTTATTACAGAGATTGACTTATCCTAACTAACACAAGGGATGGTAATATCTACTCAGAGATGAAATGATGTATAACTCCTTATAACAAAGGCAGGCGCTTTGAATATAAACAAAACTATCAGTTGTTACTCTAGTGTTTAGGTGAGAAATAAATCAAATAACAAATGCTTTGTCTTCTGAGTAGTAGAAATCTTATTACTTCTATGAAGTTTTTTTTAGAAGTAAAGCTAAGCTTTCCCTGACAACATGCAAAGTTCAACTTAACGTTTTACACACTCCACACACAGACACATACACACGTACACATGCGTGCACACACACACACACGGCCCTCTTATGCTATAGTTGTGCCTTCATACACTTTTAAATAGCAATCTGTAATTCAGAACATTCATTTTGTAATGTAAGTTTACAAAAAACAAACATGTAACTTAGTGGAGTGAATCATCAAAGTAGGACACTGATCAATATAAGTATATCCTCATAAAAATGCATAATGGCAGTTTCAGAACTACTGAGATGGAAATTATTCACTAAGCAAAATGAAAAATTACATGGCACATGTATCTGCTTTAAAAAGCTCTTACTCTGCTCTCTTAAACACAGTCACAAATCTGCAAGGAGAAAGACATTGTAATCATTGTTTCTTCCACCGATAGGGAAAAACCCCAGTTCTGGTTTCTTTGGGCAATGTTTTACACCAGCCTGTGTTCTCATTTCAGAGCATTAATAATGTCCAGAATATGCCTGTCCAGGGCAAGGACTAATGAGCATACTGAATGTCACATCCTGAACCAGTCAGACATCTGCATTTCATGCCTTCAGTGATGATCATGCATCCAGTATTGCTGGCGAGCATGTGCATCTTTTATCATTAAAAACAGAATAGAATCTGAGTTGTTAGTGTATTGTTAGTGTTCAATACCTGATAATTAAGTTAGCATAGGTTAGAAAGAAAGAATTAATACAGAGTTTGGTTAAAGCAAAGTTGTATGCTATATTTTAAGGCACACAAAGACAGATCATGCATTCTTTCATTCATTCATTTATGCGACAAGTGTTACCATACTCCAAATAAGTACCGGATATCATTCTTGATGCTGGAGATGCTAAGATGAATAAAACAAAATCAAGGAACACTGTCTAGTGGTGGAAACAAAAACATAATTTAGTATCACAAATTATATGAAAGGAATATAATATACCATGTCACATTTGAACGTATTATTTAAATTTTACCTGCTGTATCTGTAGGTGTAGCACATAAGGCTCCTTTCAAGTTAGACAAGAGCAGGACACTTGTTGCCCTGGGGCAATAGGTAAAAACCCCAAGGTGAGACCCAGAAAACCCAGGGGGCCATTGACTGATGAGTTTTGTGCCCCAGGCACTGACCTGTGGAAGGCCTTGTTAATAAGATTGGAGGCCTGGGTGAGGGTTGGGAGTATATGAGCAGACTCACTCTCCCTAAAGCCCAAACTATTCAGTATTCAGTTTTCAATATTCAGTATTCAATATTCAGCCCAGTATTCAGTTTGACCCACCCTTTTCTCTGTCAATAAAAAGGCCAGGATCTTGCTCGAGTAGCATCTTGCATCCTACAGCCTGCTCCACAACTCCACAACTCCTGTTTCTCTTCTTTATCAGTGTGATGTTGCTGACACAACACTCTATCTATCTACCTACCTACCTACCTACCTACCTACCTACCTATAGCATATCTATATCTATACCTATATATGGAGAGAAGCATTATTAAAATGTTTTCCAGGGTCGTTTTATTTTGAAATTTTGTGGTCTCAGAAATACTGACAAAAGTATAAAATTATACTTTTCAAGTGGTCATAATTGAAAGTGAATGCACAATTACGTATACTGTAAGAGATTACACAGATGCAATGTGAAAACATTCATTTTCATGAAACTTGGCATTTTTAAAACCATGTTAGAAGTCATCCATTCATTGACCCAACAAGTGTGCATGAATTGGCTTTTAAGTATTCACTAACTAGATTGTCAGCCTGAAGATACCTGGTCTCTGTTGCTTGTGCCTGTCTGGTGGCACATAATAGGGGCTTGATTCATAATTTATGAATGAATATTGAAAGAATTCAGGGCAACTAATCATATGCTGAATTTGCCCTCCTACCCAAACAGAGCTAATCTAGAATTAGATTTAATGTGATCCCTAAGAGTAAAGCACCCTCTCAAAAAAATGGAACAGGTTCACTAAATGAATAGACCTAGAAGGATACTCTCAGCAGGTCATGTTGCTAAAATAGACTATTTCCAGAGCTTTAAAGACACTATTTTTTCTGTTTTCATACACACATATATACATGCATACACATACACATGCACACATACAAAAGCACTGCTATCGTTATAAAGGAAACTCGTGTGTGTGTGTGTGTGTGTGTGTGTGTGTGTCCAAATCTTAGCCAGGGTTTTAGGGATGCTCCCAATTGCAAAGCAGCAGTGACCTCTGCTTTGTCAGCTGGCCACCCACCCACACATAGACTCACCAGCAGCCTCCCAGCTCCACAATCTGCTGTTTTTAAAAATGTCCCTTTGCTGTTGTTATAAATCAATATTTCTATTTAACATTAGTAAAACGTTAGTAAATAATAACAGCAAATTTAAACCACAGATTATGATACTTTGCATATACCTACATCGTAAATCATACCAAAACCTGTTTTTTTAAGCCTGACTGAGATCACTGTATTGATTAGAGATAGGTTTATAATAGCTACATTCATCTTTGAGTAGTATTGTATCCCATAATAATTTAACGTACTATGGCAAAATACAAAGTGAAGTTGACACCTATTGTGGTAAATTTCTGTATGTATAGTTCAGTATACAAATCTATGTGATTTCCGTCGTTATGAAACAATGACAACACCTGGAAATCTTGTTCTATTCTACAGAAGTTTCACTGAAGTAAACATTGTTGAACTAAGAGCACTTTAAACAGAAAAAGAATGTCCTATTAGAGCTCTCTGAATGTAATGCTCTATTTCTATTGGTATGGCCATTATTTAACAAGAGCTCAGAATCTTAAGGAAGTGCTTATTTTGTCCAAAATGGGATAGTTAAGAGTAAAGCCAAGTTTCAACTCTATAGAATGAGTCCCATTTTGTGAATAATCAGAGCAAAAAATAAAGACAAAAGTGAGTCCCCCAAAGGAAAAACTTAGAACTTGGGTTTGGAAGTGGCGATCTGGACCTCGTAGAGGAGTTCGGTTGCAATTCAGTTGGATTCAGAATTCCCAGGTCATCAACCCCATTTGTTTCCCGGCTTCTCATTGCTGCCACCATCAAGTGCCCTCAGCTGCTGGCGGGAAGGGCTCCGTAGGCACCGACTCTCCCGGCCAGCGGGCCTTTCACAGATTGCAGACAAACCAGTTTTTCCAATTCCTGAAGTGAGCGACCGGTTCCCGCCTGGGGAACTGCAAGTCTCCTAGCGTTCCAGCGAGGTGGTCTGGGAGCGGGAGTCGAGCTCCGCAGCCCCAGAGAGGAAGCTCCCGGGCGCAAGGCCTCGCTTTCGTGGCTTTGAAAACTTTCCAACGCGCGTGCCACGGCGACGCGCGGCGACTGGGCCGGAGCCCACGCGGCCCGCGCCTCCCGCGGGGAACTTTTCTGCGTTTCGGCTGCCTTGTCACTCTCGCTTTCCGACGCGCCTCCCCCTGGGGGCTCGCGCTGCGCCAGCTCCCTCCCTCTCGGCTAGGACCTTGCCGGGCGCTAGCCGCTCGGGTCCTCGCCGCCGCCGCCGCCGCCGCTCTGCCCGGCCCCGGCTGCGAGGCGGAGGGAGCCCCTCTGTCCGGCCCTCCGGCCGCGTGCCCGCGCCACCGCCTCCCCGCTCCCCGCGTCTGGCTTCCAACATGGCCCGGCCCCGTCCCGCGCACTGAGAGCCGGCGAGCGCGGCGCCGAGCCCGGGGCTCTACTGGGCGCTGCGCGGCGCGGCCCGAGCCCCGGGCGGCCCCCGGAGCGGGGGGCGGGGGAGGGGAGGAGGGGACCCGCCGCGAGGGCTGGCCGCCTGCTTCCAGCCGACTTTTCGCCAATGGTCCAAAGCGATATGTCCAAGTCGCCTCCCCCAGCGGCGGCCGCGGTGGCGCAGGAGATCCAGATGGAACTGCTGGAGAACGCGGCTCCCGCGGGGGCGCTCGGAGCGGCCGCACAGGTAGCGTGAGCGCGGCGCCTACTCCTTTCTTTGTGAGCCGCCGGGGCACAGACCTCCATCTCTCCCCACGCCTCCTCTCTTAGGATCCCTCGCCTGGCCTCTCCCTGCTGCCCGGGTCTCCTCCGCCACCTCCTCCTTCCCTCGCCCTTTGCCACCCACTTCTCTCCTGGCGTCGGTGACCCTGCCCCTTTTCGCCTTTCCCCGGCGCTTCTCCGGCTTCCATTTTTCTCTGCTTCCGAGAAGCAAGTGGGAAGGGGCGAGGGAGACCTCCCGGTCTTGAGGTTGCCCTCGGGCTGCTCGGCCAGCCCTCCTCGCCTCTTCCCGGGAGAGGCACATGGAGAGACATGAACCAGGCGAGTGGACTGGACCTGCTCAAGATCGTGAGTCCGGGGGGTGGGGAGGGCGGCGGGGGGGGGCTTCTCAGTTCTATCCCCACGTCGACCCTTCCGGGCTAGCGCTGAGCTGGGGTGGG